>ML108646.1:61805-74300 GCA_003697995.1 Taxidea taxus jeffersonii
TTGGGGCCTCAACTCCCCGCCTGTCTCTGTCCCCACAGAAACCTCAACTCTGCACACATCTTCAAATACACGGGGTGCCACGGTTCACTGGAAACCGTTGTCTCCGTCTCCGTGGTCCAGCAAGGGTTTGCCTGGCAACCCCTGTGCCCAAGTGTACACAGCACCTCCCCAACTCCAGAGCAGAAAGCCCTGGAAGAGGAGGCTGTGCTGAGAGGTGGACGAAGGATCAGGGTCTCCATGGCGTGGTCGGAGCTGGACCAATACACCTTGACCTCGCGGCCAGTGAGCCCACCCGTACCCTCTCCACGTGAGGCCACCAGAGGCATGTGCTCTGGACAGCTTGTCATCAAGGGGTCTGCAGCCCGCAGCCACGCTCCACGATGACCATTGGGTGCCACATGGACCCCTACCCAGGGGATGAAAGAGACGGCTGTGTCTTCCAGAAGCATCCGCCTTCCTCCTGGGGCTGCAGCCGCAGCAACGCCTCACCCCCTCCTCCCTCACAGCAGGTCCCTCGCTGGTAAGGACAATAGGTACGCTTCTGTTTTCAGCCTTTTTCTCATAAACTCTCCCCACATTCTATCCCAGCCCCGGCAGCGCCAGGAAACAAGCACCACCCCGAGCTCAAGGCTTCGTGTCCCACATGGGGTCCGATGTGGAAGGCCTTCTCAAGTGCCCCTGCCTGCTCGGATGGCGATCTGCCTGCTTGACCCCAGGGAGATGCTCCAGAGGCCTGTGGGCAGCTTTTTTGAACGGCGTAAGTCCCCACTTCGCCTCGGGTTCCTGCGTCTCAGCACAGAGGAGGTGTTTGTACAGCCCACATTTACCAAACTAGCGATGCGGACAAGTCAGGCTGGGAACTTGTGGTCCCAGCCAAGACTGAGCAGCCTCACCCCTCCCAGGGCCTCAAGGAACAACTCCACCCAGGGCACCACCCCACTGCTGCATGGGAGACCTGGACAGGTGAGCAGATGGCGGCTGCCTGGGAGCCTTGGGACCTGAGGGAGGACGAGGTGCCTTCTCTGGTCACCCTGCTGCCTCCCACAGGCCCCAGAACTACCACCCAGCAGGGACAAAGCAGCTCAGGAGAAGCCTCCTCTGCTTGCCGGAAGACCAAACCCACCCGATATCAGGGGAAACCCTCACACGGTGGGCTTAGTAAAGCTAAGCAGAAAACTCATGTTTCCTAACACCCCCACTTCCTGGAGGAGGCGGCCCTTATGATGTCCCCTCCAAGGAGGTGTCAGCAGGGTCCAAGGGCGAGCTGCCCTGCACCCCGGCCAGTCTCAGGACGGAACGGCGGGGCCAGTGGGAAGGTAAACTTCAGCACTGCGGGGCTGCAAACTGGCCTGGGCAGGAGCGCTGACCGCCACAAAAAAGGAGACCAGCCTACAGAAATACAAGCCCCCTCATGTGGCCTCAGGAAGCCCAGGATGAACGGAAACCCCTCATCACACGAGGCCGGGGAAAGTCACTCAGACAAGAGTGGGCAGCGAACGAGGGCCGCGTCGACATAAGGCAGGTCCTGGAACTGTCCGGCCAAGACCTTCCGACAGCTCATACCCAGGCTCCAGTAGACAACTACGCATTCTCTTGAGGGAAGTGGAAAAAAAAACCCACCAAAATCTCAACAAGGATGTAAAAGTTACCATAACAGTAGAACTCACTGAACTGAAAGATACGGGGAGAGAGACGTGAGCAGCAGCAGAGCAGCTGATGGAGGGACTTGAGGGCCTGGCAGGGGCCGTCAACGCATGTGAGCAGCACAGACAGACTAGAAGGAAAGAGGGAGACCAGGGGGCCCTGGGCCGGTAATGGAGGATCCCATGGTTGTGCCACCAGAGACCCAGAAGGAGAGGGAGAGGGAGGCAGGCCAAGGACACAACCTCTGATTCAAGGAGCCAAGGAGCTACAGAGCAGCACCGACACTAGGAAACCCGTCAGGACACAGTTTCTGAAGGCCAGGGCAGGTGCCCTCCTATGACCCCCGCACAGGGGGTGCCGACTCGAATGTGGATGATTGTTCACTTCAAACCCAGAGGCCAAAGGGAGGCAGCACTGATGTTCCGGCTACCGAAGGAAAAGAACCGTCAACCAGGAACTAGGAATTTTACATGCGGCCAAGATACCCCTCAGCAACGGGGTAGAAAAAGACATTCGCAGATGACGGACAAATGAACAGGACTTGTTTCCAAACCTGCCCTTCACGAATGGCCAAAGCACATTTTCTAGAAAGAATGCAAACCCTAAGGTTTGGAACATACAACATAGAGGGGACATCGGGGCAGGCTGAAGGAGCTCCAGTAAGGCAAGAAGAGAGAAGCAGGGGTGAGATCCAGGGCAGGAGCAAAGAAACACACACACTCCTTTCCCCAGGAAGAATGCGCTTGACATTCAGGGCCCTGCTGCACCTGCACATGACCCATGCGAGGGCACAAAGGGGCCCACTTTGCTTCTGTCCATGTGGGAAACTGCCCCAGCCCTCTCTGCAGAGCAGCCCTTTTCCTGCGGGCTGTACCCCGTTTCCTGGAACCAGACTTCCAGTTGCTGTGAGCCCGCCGTGTGTCTCCCATCTCCCTCGTAGCACCGACTGGCCCATCCTCGGTCTGGCCCCACTTGCTCAGCGCCCTGGCTCCCTGGAAAGTCCTCCCCTCTGCCAATGGTCCTCCGGCCAACCAAGATCCTTCATTACTGGACTTCAAAAACCACTTCACCGAGCTCCCTGAAAACAGGCCCGTCTGCGTTTTGATTGAAATCATGCCAAATACACATGTGAAGTTGGTAAGATTTGACACCTTTATGACATTACCTTCCTATCCAGGGGCATAGTCTCTTTCTTCCTTTGCTGTATCTTTTGAAATGTCTCCTATTCAATTTTCAGAGATTCTCATGGGAACAAGCGAGTGTCCCTTCCAACAGCATGCCGCTGCCATCATACTCCCGGCCTGCTTTCCCCCAGCCCATGGGCCGCCACGAGCCTGCTGAACACAGGAAGCTGACGGACAGCAGAGGGGACAGGACAGCTGGACAGCTGCATCCTTATGGAAGGACGAGGGATGGCAGACTACATCACGTCAGGCCTGCTCGTACCACACACACAAGGATGGGCTGCAAGGCCCACATCTCCCAGGACCAAATCTTGTCTTTGGGGAACCCTTCTTCTTACCCCCACAGAGCTCTCAAACAACTCCACAGCATTCTGGAAGCTTCTCTGTGTGCACTCAGCCACCAAGGAAAGCAGGCTCATCCCTGGTTCCTCCAACCCTATTCTCTCCCACTGAGTTTCGGAATACATGTCACTTTCCTTTACCTGGTCTACCTGCTTCCTGTTCAGCTGTCCCACCGAGTGCCCACCAGCACTCCCTGAGGCTAATCACCCATCAAGCATCAGGCAGAGGACACAGTTCCAGATACACAGACACAGATAGTAGCCGGCTAGCTAGGGGCAGGATGGGAGGCTGTGCCGGTTCCCCGATTCTTAAGTCCACGCTCATAAGCTTACATCCTGGCAGGATGGATGCATCAGTGGACGCAGACGAGAAGCAGGAAGGGTGTGGTCCATGCGAGGGGTCGTCTGGACCCCACCTCTTACTGTCCCTGTGACCCTGTTACCTTTACGTCACAGGAGAAGGCCAGCAGTGACAACCATCTCAGGGGATGGGAGGCAAAGTGAGTGGGGAGGAATTCGGCACCAATCCCAGTCGGGCCACCAGCCTCTGCCCGTCACTGAACATCCTTCGGCCACCGTCCTGCCTCCAGCCCAGTTGGGCAGCTATCTATGTCCAGGGCTCTTATCGGATTTCTCAAAACTGGGTTACAAGGTGTGCCAACTTTCTTGACAAAGAACCGCAGAAAGCTTCTCACTGAGGACTGACCACCGCCTGCCCGGCACTGGGTTAAGCTGTGTGTCGGCATCGCCAGATTTAACTATTAGGAAAGGTGTCCACTGGCGAACCATCAGCACCGCGTCGCAGACGGGGACACAGAGCTTCTGCGCGGCGAGGCGAGCTAAAAGGCTCGGTCAAAGGAGACCCGCAGGGTGTGTGGGACTGCGGAAGCTGTGCTCTGTCCCCACAGGGGCGGATGTCAGAGTCAGAACTTGGGGGTAAGATCGCCCATCCTCCTGCCTCTTCCCCCACAGTGCGGTAGGATGTGGCCTTGGGGTCCCACCGGGCCACTGACATGGGGGGGAGGGAATGACCCCTCCCCCGGGATCAAAGGACTGAGACTCTCGAACCTCATCTCTGGGGTCACAACAATATTCCCGTGCTCCCCGATCTCTCATCCTTTGACCCGCACATGAAATTCACTAGGAACGACTCCCGTGAACAACAGGCAATGTGGGACCCCACACAAGCCTGCAGCCAGGAGAGGACGGCTCCAGCAGTGCTGGGAGGGGGAGCGTGAGACCTGCAGGCCGTATGAACCAGAAGGTGACCACTGACTAGCTCGGGCTTCACTTTCTAAGAGACTACAGGGCTTTTGGCGCTAAGGAGCATTTGGGGTTTTTCCTGTTTCTCCCTCTTACCGGTTCCCATCCTTCCAACTACAACAGGTATGACCCTGGGTCCCAGGCCCCCCCACGCCCTGCAGGCTCACCTGGGCGAGGAGGGAGGGCAGACCCCGGAGACCAGGCAGGGACCCTGACAACCACCGACATAATGACGTGAGCAGGTCATGCCATGACGGCGGGTCTCGTGTTGAAGTCCCGGGCTCCTTCAGACGTGCTCTCTCTGGCTCCAGCCGCAAGGGGACCACAGTAAAACCCATTCCGAAACCCCACATTACTCCTGGCGCCTGCCTCCGCCTCAGCCGGCCAACAGTCCTGCTCCTCTGGGGAAGCGGGGGCCCAGCACCTGGATGCAGCCCCGGGGCCTCTGTGGCCGGGCCAGCCGGCCTCACTCGGCCCTGGACTCCCTCGGCCCTGTGGCGGATGGTGGCAGCCCTGGAGCAGGCAGGCGCGCTTTCTTGGGCAGCACAAAACAGGCAGTACAGCAAAAGAATGTGCTGTGCTGGGAAGCAGCCGGGCTCCCAAAGCCACACATCTGTGAAGCAGGCTCTCCTCTGCCCCAGCAAGTCCCGCAAAGACAAAGCATGGCTTTCTTTTGGAAGGAGGGGCTCTCCCTCTGGGGGCTGGGGCTGGGGCCTCTCTCACGGAGTCTCAGGACCCCGAGGGCTGCTGCCAAGTGACAGGGGACACGACAGGGGGAGAGGCACCGTCCTTGCAAGTCTGTCTGGTCTCCCAGAGCTCTGCATGCCCCTCCCCCCACCCCTCCCCCACCACTGGGGAGTTCAGGTTCTAGCCTGGGCCCCCTGTGGGCTGCTGGGGAACTGAGAAAGCAGTGCTTACCTGGGCAGCACTGGGCGCTGCTCAGTCCATGGAAGGGCCCGGGAAGTTGTGGGCCGGGCGGAAGGCGCTCAGCGGGCTGTCCCAGGCGGCCCTGTGAGTGAGCGGCGTCCCCCACCCCCGGGGCAGGGCGACTCTGGGTTCCGGCGTCCCGGGGGGGTCGGGGCGGGACGGGGGCGGCCACCTCCGCAGAGGCCCATTCAGAGGGCGGCTGGGAAAGAATCCGGGACTGCTGCGCGGGCGGCCTGCCCAGTGGGTGCCTCCAGACAGGCCGGCCCCGCCTGCTCACTGCGCGGTCAGCTTCCTCTCCAGTCCTTCTCCCTGCTTTAACCTCTCGCAAACCCTCAGATGAAAGCCTCCCCAGCTCTGGTCCAGCCCCGGGGCCAGTGTACCCAAGGGGCAAGCAGTGAGCATGCAAGGACCTCCCACCCTGCACAGCAGCATCTGCTGCCCCAGGACCTGCCCCCCAACACCACCTCCCCCATCGTGAGCCAGATCCCCTGGGATCTACTGCTCACAACAGAGAGGCCTCCACCACCACCGGAGTCCCTGATCACTGCGGCCCCGTCTACCTGAGTCCCCTGGATGGGGACATACCGCTCACTAGGCCCCCACCACCAGCCTGAGCCCTTCACTCCACCCCTGTCCCAGGGCAGCAGCTGGGACATCCTCCAGCTGACCCTGCAGGTAGTCTTCCTGGAGGCAGCTGACTGACACCCCCACCCTTCCAGCTCTCAGTCAGGGCCCCTTGCTCGCTGGTGGCCTAGTCCACCTACAGGCCGCAACCTTCCCTCCTCCCTCTTCTCCATTCATGTTCCTCCCTCCGCCTAAAAGGCTAGTCCCCCAAACAAACTGGCGAAGAACTCCTATACACTCCTCAAGGCCCATTTCAAATGACCCTGCATTTTTCCATGACTCAGAACACCAGCCCCGGCAGTCAGATGGAGGCAGGTGCTCCATCCCTCATGGCCTGAAGCCAGATGGGTCTACAGAGTACAGCAGAGGCACGCAGCCTTTGAGACTGAAGCTCCCAGAAGCAGACGTGCACCTCTCGGCTGTAGGCCCATCAAGCGCAGCATGGAGTAGGCACTCACCCCTGTCCCCCTGCCCCACAGGTCGGGCACAAACCCACTCAGCCCTCCAAATCCCAGCACTGAGGCTGCTGCTGCCCCCTGAGCCCACCCTCAGAGGAGAAGGGGACGCATGCCTCCCAGGACATGCATCTCTTGCTCTCAGCCCAGCAGGGCCTCCACAGCATCACAGTGGGACAGCACATGCACACACAGGGCCGTGTCCAGCCATGCCATCCTGTGCTGCCAACCCAGCCCCAGGGTGACTCTCCAGCCCGCTCGCCACCGTGGTGGGAGCCGACGGGTATGAGCCCCTCACACAGCCCCTCACACGGCATGCCCGGGACCCCCTAGAACCAGCTCTCCGAGCTCCTGGCCAGGAAGTGCCCCGGGACAGCTGCCCCAGGTCTGCGCAGGGCACTTCCTCTGACTTGTTTATGTGCCTGCGGCAGGGGCAGCAAAGCATCTGTCGGAAACGTCTGCCCACAGCCCGGCATGGTCAGCTGGCGGATGGACGGGCCCTTCCCATGGCCCGACTCTCCCTGAACAGAAAGGAAGGTGATCGTGGTGCAGCCAGGCCCAGGAAGCCATTCCCGGGGCCGGCCTTTCCGGTGGTGCCCAGCAGCCACTGCAGGGCTGACAGACGTGGGGCAGCTGTCAGGAGGTTGAGGGGAAGCAGGACACGCTTTCTGGAACACCACTGCTGTGCGACTTTGTGCAAGCATGCCACAATCGGGACTCCCCGGGTGGGAATCTACGGACACCTAAGAACATTTTGGAGATGTGTCTGCCTGGCCTGCCTCTCTGCTCTGCTCAGCGGCAGCAGCAAGGACAAAGCTGATATCACAGCTGAACTCCGAAGAAGGCAGGAAGCTGTCCCCTGAAGCTGCTGTCCCCCCTGCAAGAGGGCCTGGGTCAGCGGGAGGATACTGCTGAGCTTACCCTTGCTAGGCCCCGGCAGGGTCACCCCACAGTCACTGGGGTCACAGGTCCAGTGTGGACATGGCTCGGCTGCCCTCCCTCTGTGCGCTCAGCTCAGACGGTGCCCACTGGCCCAACGGGTCCTCACGGGGCCTGCGGTTCCCCCAGTGATGCCGAATCCAACCCCCACGGAGGGGCCCCTGCAGGATGGCTTTGAAGACCTGGTGTCGGACGCAGTGGAGAAGTTCGGGAGCCTCGCAGAGGATCCCGCTGAGACCAGGGGGGGTCACTTGTGCAGACCGCAAGCTTTTCCTGTGACTACAGAAGGGGGCTCCAGGACCACACAGACGTGATGCCCGCTGACCCGCACGCAGGTCTCCAGCAGGGGTTCTTTCCTAGAAACACGGAACTACAGGGTCTCAGGAAGGCCCCAGAGGACACACATGGGACATGGATCCTCAGGGGTCCTGCCTTTCCAGAGACCCCCGCCCGCCAGCACCCAGAGAAGCGTGCTCTGGGCTGCTTCCAACCCAGCCTGATCATCTGCTTTCACAGAGAAGGGATGGAGAACAGACATGACTTCACAGCAGCCCAAGGTCAGGGTCCTCCAAAGCCTGTCCAGACTGCCTGCACCCAAGGACACGCAAAATTCATGCATAGCCCCCCTGCCTCCACCGCCCCGCACACGCTGGGCTTTGTTGGAGCATCAAAACGTTCTCCCAACTCCGGGGCTCCTGGGTTTCCTACCAATATGCTCGTTCTCTATGGAAGCGCATGTAAGTGCATGATCCATGGTAAATGCTCACAAAGCAAAGGGTCTCCAATCAGCAATGCTCACGCATGAGGCGTTTAAGCGCCCTGCTCCACGTGTGCGCAGACACGTGCTCAGACGTGATGGCATTTGAGCCTGAGACCGTGTCTCTGCACCTCAGTAGGGCAGGGCCTCTCTGACCGGGGCTCAGGTGAACACCCCCAAAGGCTCAGGGTGGGGGGACCGTGGCCAGGAACCAGGGACAAGAGGCAGAGGGCCTGTCCCCCTGCTTGTGCTCTCTCAAATAAATAAAACTTAAAAAAAGAAAAATTAAAAAAAGGTGTCCTGAGAGGCCCCACAGCTAGACCACAGATCACCGGGGAGGCGGCTCGGGCCCCCCGGAGTCTGTCCCCCAAGGGCTGGGGCTGGTCCCAAGGGCTGGGGCTGGTCCCATGCTCAGCTGGCAGGGCTCCAAGTGGGGGGATGCGCACACCCAGCCCCTCACAAGGGATACATGAAGAACCCCTGCTCTGAGAGTCAGTAACAGCAGCAGAGGGGGAAGAAACGAGCGGATTGGAACACACTGGGGAAAACAAAGATCCCTCTGAACCAAGAGCAGGCACACAAAGAGCGGCATTCATCGCGGCCGGGAAATGGCCAGCTCACGTGGGGACACTTCCAGGCTGGCCCGCTGAGGGTGAGGCGTGCGCAGAAGGCCAACCCGGCATGCCTCCTGAGCTGCCTTCCAGCGGGCGGATGCCCAGGCCCGGCTGCACAGGGACGACGGCATCCCTCGGGGGGCTTTATTGTTAACTAGAATTTGAAATACTCAAACTTCTCTCTTGGTTTTCCTCCTCGGGGCCCTGGGGTTCAGGGGCCACGCACTGGTGCCCGATCCATACCGGTTCCTAGGGGTCCACAGTCCCCAGGAGGCCTTCTCCAGCACAGACTGGTGTGCAGTGGGTGTCACCGGCGTGCACGGTCACGGAGGTTCCTGTGTGTGCACACGCATGCACCTCCGCACGGAGGCGTTATCAGACCACGCCAGCGTGCTCGCCTGCAGGGTCTGCAAGGCGCAAAGCTGTGGGGGGCGGCGGTTCTAAGAACGTCACACGCTCCCATCCAGCATGCCTTCATTCCTGCTATAAACATTCTCATCAGAACTTCGTAGTTTCAAAAGAAAAGCAGAGCCGGCCGGGTACAGGAAGGAAAGCGGACGCCTGGTAGAAGCGTTTTACAATCTGTCAAGCTTTGGAAGAACGACAGCTTTTTTTTTTTTTTTTTAAACAAAAATAAAACACTGGGCTCCAAGTACTCTCTAAGTACTCTCTCCGGGTCCCTCTCTCCACAAGAAGGTCCTGGAGATGCTCTCTGGCAGACATCACCCGTCTGAAACCACGTCCAGCACACCCCTGTACCCCGAGGCTGGGGAAGACCCAGGAGCTCCATCCTTCCCTGGTGATCAGAATCCCTCCTGGTCAGCACAACTACCCCCATGATAGGAGAGGAGACGCTGTACCTGTGACAGCCAGGGCCCCAGCAGGACCAGCCCTGCTCCCCAGAACAATGAAGACAAAATGGAAGTTCTATTAAGTATAAAGGCGTCCTCCTTCTAAACACTAACATTGCCCGTCAATCATTTTCCTTGCCGCTGCAAGTCCCACCCGCAGCTGGGTGGGGGGGGTCTCTAAATGCCATCTGTGAAGTGTCACGGAGGACAGCGGGTGACAGCAGACAAAGGTGGGGTCCCACAGGGGCACTAACCACCCCTGAGAGGCTCACACTCCCGGAGGGTTTCACATTCTGTGAATTTCACCTCAACTCTCACAGATCAAATTCAAAGCTGATGGACGCCAGAGACAAAGTTTGTGATGAAACATTCCCGTCCTTCCCCACTTATGTGGTGAGTATCAAGGTCGGAAAAGACAGCTTAACTGATACTCTGACCTGTAGCTTTCTCTTCTGTGACTGAACCCCTCCTTCACTGAAACTCTTAGAACTTTCTTGTTTCAAGAAGCACATTTCCTACTGAGGCTTTAAAAGGTTCTGTGCCCACGTCCAGAGTGTGGGGCTCCCCAATGGACCAGGCAGCCCTCCGAGGCTCCTGCAGTCCACCTCGACTGGACACATCTGCCCCGAGACACAGTCAGACCCACAGGTCGGGGGTCGGTCCCCCAGTACCGCCCTCACCGACGCCAGCCCCACGTCCAGGCTGTCACCTGGGTTCTGAGCGACCAGCCACAGACCAGACGTTCCCACGGCCCCTACCTGGCTTGATGGAGCCGTTGGAGCGGCTCACAGAACTCAGGGACACGGTTCCCTCCCTGAATCATCGGTTTGTTATCAAAGGGGTAACTCAGAATGGACAGAAGAGCCAGGGGAGGAGCCTGGGGAGGGGGCGCAGGGCTCCCGAATCCCCCCCTCAGGGCCTACAGTTCCCACATCTCCACCTGCTTACCAACCCAGGAGCTCTCTCTGGCCTTTGAGATTTTGTGGGGGTTTCATTACAAGGACTTAACTGATAATCACTGGCCATGGGTGACTGATCCAACCTGCAGCCCCTCCCCTCCAGAGGTCAGGGGTAGGGCTGATGAGGGGGTCGGTTCCCCTGGCAACCAGCCCCCACCCCCAGGTGCTTCCCAAACATCACCTCCTTAGCATCACAAGAGACCCCTTTCTGCTCTTCCCCTTAAGGAATTCCAAGGGTCTAGGGAGCTCTGTCTCAACAAAGGGCTCAGAGACCAAATCTGTCTTTCTTACTAGAAATCACAGTATCACAGGTTCACACCTGGAATTGCTGAGAAGTCTGAGGACGGTGTCCCGGTAGGCACCTGTCTCCCAGGGTGGGACACAGGCAGGTTAGAAATGCACTGAACACACTGCCTACCCAGGCTCATACTCGCGGGTCCCAGGTGGGGCAGCCCTGCAGGTCTCTGTCCTCCTGGAGCTCAATGCCTCAGACAGGAAGCCTTGCAGCTTGCGCTCCTGGGTCCAGCTCATGGCCCCACATGCCCCAGCACCTGAGCCCCATCCTGTCCCCCATCCTTCCCTTACCAGCACCTCTGGGAGAATTCTACCATATCTGAATTCATGTTGAAACACTGATTGTTTGGGTAAGTGCTTAACGGTCCCTCGCTGTCCTGGGGCCCCCCAGGAAGAGGAGCTTACTGGGCACCCCCCAACAGCAGCGGGAGCAGGACAGGGAGGAGCAGTCCCAGCGCTGACCCCCATAACCCCAGGACTCTGGCTTCTCATTCCAGCATCTGTCTCTACACCTGGGGCATCCTGAGGCATCTTTTTAATTATTCTGCTTGTTCAGTGCATAGGCTTGTTTCTGGTGAGGGGTGCCTGTGAGGGGCTCAAGGCAGGGGCGGGCCAGGCAGGCTCCAAGGACACCTGGCACTGAACCTAGGTGGCCAGAGGACCTGGAGAAAACCAGAACAGAGGACATGTGGGCCGGGGAGAAGAGGGCACACGCTGCCCCCAGAGCCACAGAGCACGGTGGGCCTGACCTGGAACAGAGTCCCATCATGACCAAACCAGAGTCAGGGTTCTAGGAGCCCCTTCTCCCAGAGGCCTGGACCTTGGCCTTGGCTGGCTCTCCCTGTAAGACCCTGTCTTAGCCCGGATTCTGCAAAATCATCTCTATCCAGACCGCTGGGCTTCCACCCTCCAGCAGCAAGAATTCCTGTGGGGCTAGATTAGCAAGAATTCCCCTCCCCTGACATCCGTTTTAGGAACTTTCCATCCATGGACCCGTCCCTCTGCTCTGGGCTCTCCGCTGCTGCCACAGGACCAGATGAAATCTGTCTTTCCCACCTTCAGCTGATGCCTGCCTCCCTGTCTCTGATACCTGTCCTGTGGGTCGTTCCGGAAGCAACCTGGTAGCCCAGGTGGACCGGGATTCAGCCAACACCCCATTATCTTTGACGCAGAGAGACAGCAGAAGGGATTCTATGTTAAGCATCGCACTGACCGTGCGCTGAGACCATAGAAGGATCAGCAATGAAGTCAGAACTTGAGATTTCTCCCTTAGCCTAGGGAGCGGGTCCTGAACCCTGCTCCCCTTCACACACACTCCAGACCCCCTCCCCAGGGAACAACCAGTACCAACTGGTCCTCCCCACCGTGGGATCCCTGGATCCGTTGCCAACAGGAGGACAGCACTGGTGAGTGGGAGTGCCCCCTGCATACATGTGGGCCACACCCACGTTTACTCACTATCACGGGCTCCCAGATTTAACTTGAACTCCTTGTTACGTGAAATTCCACACACATTCAGAAGTCGGCAGAACAGTACGATAAGGTCCCAACCCAGCTTGCCAGCACTGCTCCAAACACACCCCCCATCTCCCCCAGTGGGACCAACACTGGGCTTGTGGGTGGGAGATCATTCTGGATTCATA
>ML108646.1:74700-94497 GCA_003697995.1 Taxidea taxus jeffersonii
GCGGAGGTCAGGAATTACACAGAGATGCTCTATAAACACCGGGGTACAAGCTTCGGTGCAAGTGCCAGTCTATTTCTTCGGGATAAAAACTCTGGGCTACTCGTTGAATCACATGTATTGACATGCATATGTTTTTTAAGGAAGGTGCTGGACTGTCTCCCATGGGAAGGCTGCACGAGTCCCGCCCCCAGTAGCAAGACAGGAGAGTTCCAATTCCTCCACTTCTCACTCAGTGTTGAAACTGTTTTTTATTTTACCCGTTATGCTGGGTCCGCAAGTGATCTCTCGCACTTCCCCAGCAGTAATGATGCTGGGCGTCTGTCGCTTGCATGTCTGCCGTCCGTCCACCTGGTTCGGGGAGAGGTCTCCTCCTGGCTCTTACCTACTTTCTGATCCGGTTGTTTCTTTCTCTACTGCCGAGTATTCCGAGTGAAGAATCTTCTCTCAGTCTGTGGTCTGCCTTTTCACCTCCTGGCAGGTTCTTCCTATATAAAATTCTTTCAGTTTTGATC
This sequence comes from Taxidea taxus jeffersonii, assembly GCA_003697995.1. Lineage (NCBI taxonomy): Eukaryota > Metazoa > Chordata > Mammalia > Carnivora > Mustelidae > Taxidea > Taxidea taxus. Next base: position 75,213 of record ML108646.1, read on the forward strand.
AAGTCCTACTTTACCAATTTTCCCTTTTATGGATTGCACTTTGGGTGCTAATCTAATTAAGCCTTGAGTAGCCTGGATCCCAAAGATTTTCTGCTATGTGTTTTTCAGTTTTATGTGTGTTTTACAGTGTTATTATTTGTTTATGATCTCTTTTTAAGTTAACTTCAGTATAAGATACAAGACTTTGGTTGACATTCATTTTTTTTTTCGACAGTGAGCACCATTTGTTGAACGGAGAGTTTCACCTTCACTGACTTATCTTGCATATTTTCCAAAAGAAATCGGTTGGGCAGATTCGTGTGGGTGTAGATTTGGGTTTCCCATTCTGTCTCCTTGGTCTTGGGTCCGTCCCCTGCCCCACACCACACAGTCCTCATTTCTGTGGTTACCTAGAAAGTCTGGAAAGTCGTCAATCCATGCCTCTCACTTTATTCTTTTTTTTCAAAATTATTTTAGCTAGCCTACTTCCTTTGCATCTCCACATACATTTTAAAGTTATCTTGTCTATATAAAAACAATCTTGCTGGGATTTTGATAAGAACTGTGTTAAAACTGTGTATCAGTTTGGGAAGAACTGACATCTTCACCAGGGTCTTCCAATCCATGAACATGGTATGCCACTCCATTTGTTTAAATCTTTGATTTCTTCCATTGACACTGTGGAGTTTTCAACGGACGAGACTTGCATATTTTCTTAGGTTTATGCCTTATATTTTGTTTTTTTTTAATCTATTATGAAGGGCACTGTATATTTAATTTAGGTCTTACACATCCACTGCTGGTCTATGCAAATATAATTGATTTTTGTGTTTATCTCCTGGGTCCTACAATCAGCTGACATCCCTTACTTGTTCTGGGAGGTTTTCTTCCTAGATTCCTTGGAATTTTCCACATAGATAAAATCGTGAATCTGCAAAAAGGGACAGTTTTATTTCTCCCTTTCCACTCTGTGGCCTTTTGCCTCCTCTTCTCCTGTGACAATCCTATAGAACTTCCAGCATTATGTGTGAGGTGTAGAGTTTTAATAGATTCTATTAGGTTGAGGAAGGTCCCATCTGTGCTGTTTTGCTGGGAGTTTTCAGTCAGAATAGATGTAAATTTTGTCAAAAAATTTTTTCTTTGCATCTGTTGAGAGAAATTCATATGGCTTTTTTCTTCTTTATCCATTAAATATGATGGATGACATTGATGGAATTTGAAATATCAAAAGAGCTTTGCATCCCTACAGTAAATTCTACCTGGTAAAAGTGTGTAATTTTTTAATATACACTATTATTCTATTTCCTTGGGTTTGGTTAAGAGATTTTGTGTCTATTCATAACGACCTCTTGTTCCTTTTTTGTTCTCTTTGTCTGATTTTGGTACCAGGGAACACTGGCTCCATGGAATGAACCGGGATGCATTCCTTCCCCTTCATTCCTGGAAGGGGTTGTGGAGAATTAGTGTTCTTTACATGTCTGGTTGAATTCTCCAGTGGGACCGTCAGGGCCTGGAGAATTCTTTGGGGGCAGGGGGAATGTGTAGGTCATGAATGAATTTCCTCACTAGCTACAGGGCATCCAAAGTGCCTAGTTCACACTGAGCGAGTTGTCACAGTGCATTGTCATGGTGAACCACTATGTAGGGCGCTGCTGTCCTCTTCCTGTCTGCAGGCTATGCAGTGAGGGTCCCCTTTCGTTCCTGATATTAGCAATTTGTGTCTTCCCTACTTCTCGTCCATCTTTTGAAAGACTGGCCAACTCTCGATCATCTCCAAGAACCTGCTCTTTTTTAATTTCTTTTTTCTATTATTTCCTCATTCATAATTTCAGTGATTTCTGTTTGTATTTTAAATATTTTTTCTTTAAAAAATAAATATTTTCTTCTTTCTGGGGACCTTGGAGTTATTTGCTTCTTCTTTTTCTAGGTTCTGGAGGCAGGCGTTCAAACTCTTCATTTCAGATTTTCTCCTTTTCCAATGTATATGTTTACTGCCATGAGTGTTCCTCTCAGCTCTCTCTGAGCTCTGTCCTACTACTTGTGAAATATTTTACTTTCATTTTATTCACTTCAATATACTTTGTGATTTCCCCTGAGATTTTCTCTTGGACCCACGAATTAATCTGCAAGGGTGCTGCATCATTTCTAGGCGTTTGGACATTTTCCTGTTACCTTTCTGTTACTGGCTTCTGGTCGCATTCCCTGTGTGGCACCCATTCTCTCTGCTCTGCAGAAGCCTGTTCCACAGCCGGGGATGTGGTCCATCTGGGTTCCGTGGTCCCGGGACCACGGCAGTCCACCGCCCAGCCTCTTGGCATCTGTTTGACATACTGCCGGGGGAATAGGGAACGCCACATCTACTCCATGCCAGGAGCAAAACACCACCCTCCTGACGGGGGTTTAAACCCCCGTATACACACAGGGGCACCTGACGCTAAACGACACAGAGCCGGGCACCATGTTAGATGCCAAACACATCCCACCCCGACCCTGTGCACCGGTCACAGATGAGGCATTTTTTTGCAGATGAGGCAACAGGTTCAGCAGGTCACTAACTAGGCACGGCACAGCTATTCTGTGACTGGATTCAAGTCAGGGCCCTGTCCAACCTGACGATGTAGAACAAAGCACACCTGGTTGGTGGGAGGCTGGCCGGTGCACAGTCCCATCTTTGCCCCCTGCCCGCTGTGTGGCTTGGGCGATGAGCTGGGCCTGTGTCCATTTACCCACCTGTGAGCAGGACGACAGGGACAGCAAACCCAACCACGTGACTACAAGAGGAGAGAAATCACGCTGCAAAGACCACAGGGCAAATGTCATCTACACACGCATGAGTTGCCACAGTCCCAGCACGCGGGACCGCCACACGCAAGCGGGTCCCCGTGCTCTGCCGGGCCCATGGCACCTCTGAGGTCCACACTGTGTGTGTGTGTCTCTGAGCTCTCTGTGGACCAAGAGCATTGGGGACGGTCTGATTAAAAATCCAGAGGACTCTCAGGTGTTCTTAGGATGCAACAGCTGCCCCTTGACCGCGTTCGCCTGAGATCAGAGCCCTACTTCTCCCACACGGGGACCCACACGGAAGGCTTTCGGGACATGCCAGCTGTGCTGGGTATGCAGACCGTGCGCCACATACAGACACGCCAGCCAGTGCCCACGGGCCTGATGCCCCAGCGCTGGCACCCCTGCTGAGTAAGCCGACCTCCTGCCTTCCCAGGCCTTCCCAAGTTCCGGAAGGTTCCATATTCCCCTCATGCTCCTCCACACAGTGAGCCTAGAGGCCCAGTCAGGGGTTGCTCCTCAGTCGGAAGGTTTATTCTGGTATTTTCTTTCCTCGGGCTCATCACCCATGTCCCACGGCTATCACCAACAAAGCTGGTGTAAATACACTGAAATGAGCCCGGGTCATGGTCGGCTCCGGGAGGAGGGGGACGAGTGGAGGCGGGAGCCGTGTCCCCATGTTTGCGCGCCTACATCGTTCCAATATAAGACAGACATGCGACGCTGTGCGTGCATCCCCGCCCGTGTGATGTTCCCGCAGCCACACGCATGAACTGCACCGCACGCCCCGCCCTTGCCCGCGGGGCAGCCAGATGGGCTGCCAGGGAAGGCCAGCGGGTTAACTGCTCTGCACATAAAGAGAAGCCTGTATGGTCCTAAAGCCAATGGGACCTTTGAGGACAGCCCTTCCTGTAAATGACACTCAGATCTGGTTTTCTCTACGGCACCAGCCATCCTCACTGCAACCTCCATGGGGGCCTGAGGACCCCTCACGGAGCGCTCACGGGCCTTCCCCAAGGCAGTGGAGGAGCAGCAGGAAGCATCTACATGCAGAGAAGAAAGATTTCAAAACGCACACAGGGCTTCAGCTGCATACCGCTTCCCCACGCTTGAGGCCGGGCTGTCCTGGACACTCGTGGCAAGGGCGGTGTCCGCAGGAAGGTGCCGACCGGCCCCTCGCCACTACTCTGTTGCTGCTCCCTCACCTGGGCCCGCGTGCACCTGAACTCCATGCTGAGCACGGGGGACCTGTGCCAGGACCACAACAGACACGCCCTCGAGGTTGTCACCTCTGGGGAGATCCAGGACCATGGGTGGCAGGGTGGGTCTCGGGCGACTCTGAAGCACAGAGCCAAGCTTGCCAACCCCGCAGGCCCCAGTTCCTCTGTAAGGGGGAGGAGCACATTCCAGCAGCCGCTTCCAGCTCCAAGGAACAGTAGGGGGACGTGAAAACCATGGACACTGCACCCCGCACGCACACGAGCTTTCCCCTTCCTTGCAGGTCTCAGGCTGTGGTTAACCCCCAGCGGGCTGCAGTCCCTGGGCCTTTTGAGGTGCCCGAGATGTGGTGCCCACGGAAACATGCCCACACAAGCTGCCGCCGGAGAGGAGGAAAGGAGGGATTCTTACCGTGAGTGCCTCTGTACAGACCCCCGGCGCTGCCCACCTGAGGCCCGGGCGGGGTGAAGGGCACACAATGTGGGGGTGTTGTCACTGAAAAAGAAAGCAGAGCGAAGTTCTGTCGCCGCGTCCTCCCTGAACGGATGCGGCTGTCCTCCACGTGGGCGTGGCGTCTCGCTTACCGTACGGTGTTTCTGGCGACACGGGAAACGCCGGCGTGGGAGAGGTGGAGTCAGCACCTCCCTTGGTTGGTGTGAATGTCCTGCCGCTGATCCCGCTGGGGTCTGGGGGGTATGTGGCGGCCACCGTCTGGAATGGGCACAGGGAGTCAGGTGAAGGCCACCCCCTGACCACAGGCCTAGGCTGGCCCTCGTCATGGGGACAGCGGCCAGGGTGCCATGCGCAGCACAGCCATTGGCAGCCACTGTGAAGAACTTCAGGAACTCAAAGGAAGGGGGAGTCCCTGCAGCCCAGCCACCTGCAGAGAGTGGAGCCAGCAGAGAGAGGCAGGCACCCGGTGGAGAAGGGGACAAAACTATTCCTGACCGTGGTGTGCTCATGGATACAGAGAAAAAGCAGAAGGACTTCTCCAAATAGCCCTTTTCTAAGCTATTCTGGGCTCCAAGTTTCCACCTGGACAATGAGAAAACACTGATAGGGACACACTCATCGTTTGGGGTTCGATCTACCTTACTACATTCTGATTAAAGCCTGGAAGATGCTCTGTGGATCCCACCATGGGAACCATGGCCACGCTGACCCACTTTCTTCCTGCTTCCCTCCCATGGCCAGAGACCACGGGCAAGTCCATGTTCTCCTGGCCACCGCTGTGCACCCTCGAGCCCCTGCACGCTCCCACTCCCCGCACTGTGCAGTCTGGGCGATGAGGCCCAACGGAGCCCACGGTGGCCACGCCGTGCCTTCTGGGGGGCAGGGTTGCACACCTGGGCTCTCCCAACTGCACCCTGCCTTTCTGGGAGAAACCCCACCTGCGAGATGGGAGGGAGGTGGGATGGCAACAGGACCACAATCAGGAAGGGGGCTTGTCCAGCTGCCACGGGACGGTGCCTACCTCCTTGGCGTCTGCTGGAGAGAGGAAAGGCGCCAGACCTGTGGCCTGGTCCACGCCAGGGGTCTTTCCCCATCCACATCTGGAGAAGGCTGGCTGCCCCCCAGCATCATTGTCATACTGCCCGAGGCTCAGCTTCCGGAATCTTCCGCCTAGCGGCTCATCCCCCAAGGAGCCTGACAAGAGAGACACACATGGACTGCAGGTGCTTTTCCCCACAGTGGAGGAGGACAGAGTCCTTAAAACCTGACTACAATTTCCCAAATTGACACTTACTTTTCCTAGTTCCAGAACCTTTTCAGCTCCCACTGTCCATTCCCCTCCCCCTGGTAACCTCTGGTCTTCCCGGTTCTGGACATTTCCTAGAAACGGAAACATCCACGGGTGTCCTCTGCTCTCTGGCTTCTGTCGCCAAGCACGCTGTCCCAGCCTGTCACTATGGGAACCACTTTTGTTCATTTCCCGCTTCTCCCAGCATCATTCCCAGAAGGAATCTGTGTGCCTCTGCTCCCCGGTGCCTCACGCAATGCCAGCACTGTGGAAGCACAAGGAAGAGCCCCTGAGGCCGGGATGGAGCCCGGATGTCCTCCTGGACTGTGCACGGAGGATTCTTGGTGGCCGCTAAGCCACGGTCTGTGTGCTGACACGTATCACTTTCAAAGCCAGAAAAGCAAGATGCCGGGACTTCATTGGAGCTGAATAGCAAAACCCCTCAAACCTCTTTTCCGAACTGTATTGAAGGATCGGCGACATCCACCTGCCTGTGCCCATGTTTCTCCTTTTCCATGAAGAAGCCACATCCGGGGAAAGAGGGGAGCAGGAGACCAGAGGCAGGCAGGAGAGACTCAAGCTAAAGCAGCGCCACGGGAACCAGTAGGTACACTCAGCCCTCCCTGCAGCGGGGGTCCCTTCTGAGAAGGACCATGGGGAGAAGGGGCAACAAGCCCTAGGCTCCCGCTGGGGACCTCCTGCGAGCAACAGGCCCTGGGTGCAAAGCCCTGGATGCCTCCGTGCCATCTACCCCCCGCACAGCCCCGGCCCCACACTCCTGCTCGGACACCCCCGCCCTGCTCTTCCCAAGTGCTCGACTTCCCAGCCAGCAGCTGGGACACGGGGACCTCACCAGCCCCTCAGTCACAAAGGACGCTGGAATTGATGCAGAAAACATGGCAACCCGGGACCACAGAGTCTGCAAAATCCCTGGGGACCCACATACCCACCCACAGTCCTTGGTGTGGGCGTAGCTCTTCCTTGGATGAGTGCCGTGAGCCTGGCCCCCCTGGTGACCCAGCGGACCCTCGGCTGGAAGTTCATGTCTTCACTTTGGTCTCTTTTCCTCCTGCCACTGGACACCACATACCCGGGGCCTTGGGGCCCCTCCCCAGGCGTAAAGCGGGGTGGGTATTCCCAGGAGACCTTCTCACTGCTATTCCCAAATACCAGCATGTCTCATTTTTGCAAATTCACTTTATTCCCAGGGAGGGGGTGGTGCTGGGTTCAAGGACAGGATAGACACTCCGCTGCCCAGCCTGCAAACCTTGTGTCTGATTGGCCTTGGCCAGGCTCCAGGAGGCTCAGATTCACTGTGGGGTGCTGGGGCTTGCAGGCTGGGTCATTCAGGGGATACACAGGGACGGAGCGAGGCTGTGATCCATGATCACCCTGCAGAGCTTACAGCCCAAGGGCAGAAGGCGTCTCAGCCCCTGGCACGCCCACTCACCCAGTCTTTGACAGATGCAACTTACAGCAGCCGTCACCAGAAGGTGCAGTGAGGCCCAGGGCAGGGAAATTCCCAGGTACCCGGATGCCCCCGCTGAGCCCCTACAGGAAGCCCAGGATGCAGACCAAGACTGTGGGGTGCCCACAAAGCGCTTCGTAGCAGGACTGAATTCAGCCTGACCTGCAGAATCAGCATTGTGGTCGCCAACTGCCAGGGAGCCAACAGAGCAGCAGGAGAGAACTGGCTCAGATTACTCAATAAAATACTGGATTAAACAACAACTACAAAAAACCCAGAAGCCCCTTGACAAGTCTGCACCTGTTTGTAAATACACCGATCTCTCGAACTCAGAACCCGTCTGTATCTTCCTTACACTCCAACAGGGCAACTCAGACCTTGGAGGTGACTGTCTGATCTTGTCCACAGGTGAAGGACTTGAGAACTCACAAGGTGGGGTCCCAGCCCCTCCTCTGCCCTGTCAAAATCAAGCCCAGACCAGGCGTCACCACCCTGATCCCCAGCACCTGATGTCGCTCCAGCTTCCAAATTCCACAACAGGGCTGGAAAAGGTTTGCACCAGCCCTCTGGGTGGGCGGGGCCAGCCCTCTGGGTGGGTGGGGCACACGCCCAGGCAGAGCCATAAATACAAATACATTCTCAAACTTGGCTGCACATTAGAATCACATTAAAATTTCTGGTGCGCAGACCTCACCCCTTCCCTGGGAAGCCAGAACCCACGGGAGTGTGGCCCAGAGACTGGCATTTTTCTAACAACTTCCTGGTGCCCCTGACTCATGGCCACGCTGAGCACAGACACAGGTCTCCAGCAGGGACCCCACAGGTGGGGGGCGTTTAAAATCATTCTGGTCCCCATCGCAGCCCAGGTCAACCCAAGCTGGCCCTCTGGAGGCAGAAGCTGTCTCCGCAACTGGTAATGCTCCCAGGTGACTGCTCTATGTAGCCAAGGGGGCTGTCTGCGGCCCCGGAAAGTATATGGAAACCTCCAAGAACACGACCTTTGTTGTGGATCTGGGCCACTAGAATGCGAAGTGCCCAGAAGCTATTTATTTATCTGCAGACAACCTCAGAAGAATGAAGTGCTGTGTCATATAGGCAAGCACACTGGGTTCTGGAAACTCCCTTGCATTCCTAGGAGTGAGGACAAAGAGCAGCCAAAGCCTGCCCCGTGGCTGTGGTCGTGGGAGGCCTCCCCAGTTCCTCCTTCAACTAGACACGTGCATCTTCTTAAGAGAGGGTATGTGAGGTCAAAGGACCCGCTCAGCGCGACAGTGAAAGTGCCTGGCTGAAATTTCCCCAGAATGTCTCCAGAAGCTTTATTTCTCCCTAAGCTGCCACAGGGATCAGCCGTCCCTGCCACCTGCAGGGTATATTGGTGAAGAGCTAGGAGACGTTTGTTAGAAATTTCCAGCACTGGTCAACACTCAAGACTGTAGCAGAAGCAGCCTCCAGCAGCAGAGACCTCTCCTCCTTCTGGGTCCCTGGCCACCCTCTGCGGCCCCATCCCAGCACCAGGGGAGCCCTTGGGAATGGGCTGTCACTGGCACCATGAGGCCAGGAGGCAAAAAAGGTAAGCCTGTCTTTTGGATTGCAAAACTGAAAATCCTTTTCACTGGGAAACACCGAACCACTTGGTTAGGTCACATTTCTTTCCAAAAGGTGCACTTAAAATGGAAAGGATATGCCCTAAAAGCTAGAAGGCCATCCTTCCAATATGAGAAATGTTAGCCATCCAATTAGCCATCCTCCTCCCACCATTCACTCAAAATCAGATAGGACCTCAAGCAAAATGTACGAAGCCACACAGCGACCAAAAGGCAAGTTCACTACCTGACTCACCTGCCTGGCTTTGGGTCCCTTTTGCCTCTTTGACTATATTGTCCCTTTGAATGATCTTTCCCTTCCCCCAAAGCGCTAGGTCTTGCTGGCCTACTCCTCAAATGTGCTGTCTTTCAGCAACCATAGCTTTTTTTTTTTTTTTTAAGATTTTATTTATTTGTCAGAGAGAAAGAGAACAGGAGTGGGAGGAGGGGTAGAGGGAGAAGCAGACTCCCCGCTGAGCAGGGAGCCCAACGTGGGGCTTGACCTCAGGACCCCAGGATCATGACCTGAGCTGAAAGCAGATGCTTAACCCACTGAGCCCCCCAGGCATCAGCAACCTTAGCTTGACATAGGATGGTTGCCGGAGCTGTCCACTTCAGAACCACCCTTGGGACAGGGAGGTTCAGGCAGGTGCCTCTGCCAGCTGCCCCTGCTACAGAGGTTATGACCTCTCTATCTGGACACAAAAGATCTTACCAGCCTTACCTAGTGGTTAAGCAAATGACAGTTGTCTGTAAGTGATGATGCACATGTCCATTAGGGGATCACATCCATGTGGACCCACTTGTTCTTAGCACATCCATGCCAGAGCTTCGGGAAACAAGCCACCCACGTCAGAGGCCAGAGGGGTCTCCAGAGCGAACTTTCCAACATCGGAGGGGCTAGTCCCTTGACAAGTTAAAAAAGGGTCATGTGCCCCTGCAGTTCCACTCAAGAACTGAAAACATTCAGGAGTGCCTGGGTAGCTCAGTTGGTTAAGCACCTAACTTCAGCTTAGGTCATGATCCCAGGGTCCTGGGCTCGAGTCCCATGTTGGGCTCCGCACTCATGGGGAACCTGCTTCTCCCTCGGCCCCTGCCCCTTCTGGAGCCCTCTTCCTTCTCGCTCTGTCTCAAATAAAATCTTTAAAAAAAAAAAAAAAGAACTGAAAACATTCAGGGTGGTACTTGCACACGGATGTTCACGGCAGCGCTATTCTCAACAGGCAAAGCACGAAGTGACGGGATCCACGCTCGGGTGAGCGGTATACACACTGTCCGGTCACCCAGCGGATACAAGGCAGCCTCACACAGGAAGGAAGCTCTCACACATGCTGTCGCCTGGACGAGCATGGAAAAGCAGATGCTCAGTGAAAGAAATCAGACACACACCGTACAAGACCATTAAACAAAATGCCTGGCACAGCAAATCCTTAGTCGGAAGGCAGATTGGAGCGGCCAGAGGCCAGGGCTGGGAGACAGGACTGACAGCTAATGGGGACCACGCACTGCACAAGTCACTGAACTTGGGGCTTTAGAAAATCGCCATGGATGCACCCCCTTGCCTTGCTGACTTGCTCAGAGGCAGCTGTCCTAGTGTTGACGTGACCTTGAGTTGCTGCACGTCTGTGCATGTCTCCTGCATGGAAAACAAGGTGTTTAGGGCAATGACATCAGGCTGCTTTCTGAGTGCCCACGTAACCTCATGTTCTCACACTGGATCCCTCTGTTTGGGGTTTAACATCTAACTTCAATAGGTGGGCTTTCCAGGATCGATGATTCAAAGTTGCTACTTCTCAGGGCACCCCGGTGGCTCAGTCTGGGAAGGGTCTGACTCTTGAGCTCAGTGCAGGTCTTGATCTCAGGGTCGTGAGTTCAAGCCCCACCATGGGCTCTGTGCTGGGCGGGGAGCCTGCGTAAAATAAAAGCTGCTCCTTCTCATTGCTCTGAATTCCCCTCAGTATGAACAGGTTCCCTGACTCAGTATTAACGCGGTAGATGGATCCTGTCATTGTGGGCTCGGGTCAAGGTAACATGGACAAAATATTTGGCAACATGAAGCAAAGAGCCCTTGAGGGATGGGAAAAACAGAACTGGCTTCCTGCCATCTGTGGGACCATATATTTCACAGACTGAGTCCTTTCTTCTGCTACCTGGGTATCATCAGGCAAAGTCTCCCCCACCTGAAGGATGTGACCCAAGAAACCTTATTACCTATGTGCTGGGCTGCAGGGAGGGGGGCACATACCCAGGCCATCAACCAGAGCAAGAGAGAGCCACAGAGGCACGGAGGGAATGAAACACCCCAAAACCCACCCTCCCACCTCACCCCCTTTCATGAGGTGAAAACTTTCCAACAGGACTCTCTCCTGTCTTGTAGGCAGGGACAGGCTCCCTACACTGTCCTGACAAGCCTCTTGAATTCAGCAGAGCAACATGGGTCCTTGGAGAGTCATTACCTTCCTGCCAGCACCACACCCCTCTACTGACAAACATCACTGTGTGCCGGGACACAAATGCTTTCTGGCTGGTGGCAGAGTCAGAGGTTAGTGGAATGAGGGCTCAGCCATGGGACGCACAGTCAGACAGATGGAAGTTCTGGTTACATGCCATGGTAGACACAGAGATCATGAGTGACTCAGAGAAGCTCAAGCATGATGCCTGGGACAGCATAGGTGCCTACTGTCCTGCTACCATCATCGACACCATTATCACACCAGTGGTCAACCACCACCTTCACCATCATCACCATCATCACCATCACCATCATCATCAGCCCCAGCATCATCATCATAACCATCGTTATTACCATCAACATCACCACCAACATCATCATCACCATCATCATTACCATGGTCACCATCGGCATCATCACCATAATCATCACCACCACCACCACCATCATCATCATCATCATCATCATCATAACTATCACCATCATCATCATCATCATGGTCACCATTGGCATCATCACCATAATCATCACTATCATCACGGCCATCATCGTCATCATCATCACCATCATCACCACCATCATCACCATCACCACCATCATCATAATCACCATCACCATCATCATTATCATGGTCACCATCAGTATCATCACCACAATCATCACCATCTTCACAGCCATCATCATCATCACCACCACCATCATCACCATCACCATCATCATGGTCACCATCAGTATCATCACCATAATCATCACCATCATCACGGCCATCATCATCATCATCATCATCACCATCATCATCATCATGGTCAACATCACCATCATCACCATCATAATCATCACCATCATCACGACCATCACCATCACCATCATCATCACCATTTTCATCTTCATCGTCATCATAACCACCACTGCCACCATTAATACACAGTATTGGCATCAAGCCAACTTTCTCAGGAAATGCTCAGCTTTCACATACAATCTTCCTCCCAGATGTAACCAGACCCACAGTGTGTGTGTGGCCAGTCATGAGCTGTCAGGACACACAACAGTCTCCAAGAGTAGCTGTGGGGAATGCCATTCCCAACTTCCTAACACTAGGTAACTGGTGGTCTTTCTTAGGATCAATTCACATTCTACATAGAGTGAGGGATTCTACTTGCCTCCGGATGCTGAGCTCCCTGCACCACATATTTGCTACAGAAGAATTGCATCTGAGACACAGGGCAGACCAGGGAGGGTCTTGCTGGAAGGTACAGCCCCTTGAAACTTGTCTACCCCTTTCCTGTCTGAGCAAGACTCAAGGTGGCTCTGGTCAGACATGTGTCGATGGGGCCAAGCCTCAGGCACACAGACACAGACATGATGCACATGTCAGGTGACGGCCACCATCTGGGACTGCCATGGTGCCTCTGGGACTCGCCAGCCCTCCCGGCTTGGCCACATGTGGCTCAGCTCAGCTGAGCAGCCCTGGCCTCCCCATCGAGGCTGGGGATCTAGAAGCTCTTCCAAGCACAGGGTTCCTGCATTCCCAAACCTGGAATGTGCCAGGACTCAAAACAAATTGGTTAGGCACCCTGTTGGGACTTCCCTGCCACCTAGTGATTTTTCTTTTGTTTCTGCTGCCGGCTGATCCAACCTTTTCCAACTGAGAAGTACAAATACTGATGTTTAAATTTTAAAATCAAATGGGTTCTGGGACACCTGGATGGCTTCGTCTGTTGAGCAAGACACGTGATCTCAACCCAGGTCATGATCTCAGGGTTCTGGGACCAAGCCCTGCATCAGGGCTCCACTGAGCACGGAGTCTGCTTGAGATTCTCTCCCTCTCCACCTCTCCCTGCACGTGCATGCTCTCTCATCTCTCAAATACATACATACATAAAACCTTAAAAAAATCAAATGGGTTCCAGTATTCTGTACACCTGCTGATAGTCTGAGAGCTACAGATGCGAACCTTCTTTTCACGGGATTTTTATCAAGACAAGATGACCCAACACAAGCGGCAAATTCTGCCTGTGGGCTGTCATGAGCATGACTCTACACCACCAAGCTCCTTTATGCCGGGTGCTGTTCAAGTCTCGGGCAGGCTCCCTTTCCCTGCTGGGAGCTCAGGAAAACGGGAGCCTCGCCCTGGAGCTGCATGCCACGTGCCGCCCCCGTCCCAATGCTGGGAGCCACCCTCTTAGTGCCGGCTCATGGCTGCCAGGGACAAGTTGTGAACAGGCCTCCTACCAGCAGCAGCCAGGGTATCTGGGTACAGACGGGGGACTTCCTGCTCTACTATATGTGACCCATGCGACCTTGGGTGGGTCACTTCCTCTACTGACACTTCCAAATCTCACCTCTGAGATGAGACTCCAGCCCTGCAGCCAAGGGGCCTTAAGGAGATGGAAGGGGTCCAGAGAACCCCGCCAGCGAATGTTAACCAGTCCGTCACTGTTACTGGCTCAGTAGGATGCGTGGCACTAGGGGTCAGACACAGGAGGACAGGGAGGGGACGGTGCACCCTCCTTTGTGACTCCTCCTGTCTTCACTCCTACAGGAATCCAGGGAGCCTGGCCTCACAGGGACGCCATGCTCACAGCCTGCCTGTGGCCTCTGCATCTAGGCCCCTGCCTGAGAGTGGACAGGCGTCCAGAACACAGCCCCCTTGGCCTCCCCAGATATCTGTGGCACCCTGGCTTGGATGCCCGCCAGGCTCCAGCTTCTACGTGTAGAAGCACCTTCTCCACGTGGATTTCACATGCTCTTCCCTGACACACTCCTTCCCAGCATCCTCTCCTGGCTGCCTGGACCCCCAGGCCCACCTGGCAAGCTCTCTGGGGCCCCACAGCTTGAGATGCCTCCCTGACACGGGGAGCAAGTCACAGACCCCATCCCAACGTGCGTCCCCACATTTGTGAAGCCAGACACCCGGAGGTCAGTGCTCGTCCCTTACAGCTGTCCCTGCCAGCCCTGGTCCCCATGTCAAACGTCCCAGGGATGAGGGTCCTGCGGACTTGGCTTCTTGAGTCAGCACGGCCCCACTGCTGCAAGAGTGTACTGAGCCCCCCACTGGGACTGTGCCCCTCTGTATTGAGGCCCTGTTGGGCCAGGATCTCCTCATCCCCACTATCCTTCCCCATGCTCAAGTCTCCTGCCCTCTGGGGCCTGCCAGACCTATAAGCAGCCCCCATTCCCTGCAAGGCCAGCTAGGTGCATAGCTGCTGACCCATCTGCACAAGGCTGTGCCCAGGGGCCCCCCATCCTCTCTGCGGCCCTCCCCCAGACCCCAGACCCAGGGACGAGCCCGGCACTCCTCTGCAAGGCCCCGTCCCATAAGACACAGGCGCAGACAAGTGTGCATCGCATGGGACTCCCACTCACCTTGCGGCACAGAGGCCCTGCCTGGGCCCTCTCCTGTGTCCTGCAGGCCGCTCGCCCGCAGCCCACCTCCCCCGCCATCAGGGGGCAGGGGGCCATTGGCCTGGCTGCCCGGCGTGTTCATGTGAGTGGGTATGGGCTCAAAAGTAGGGTCCAGCTCCAAGATGAGCCTGTTGAGCTGCTCAATGGACTGGTCGATGTCCAGGGTGGGTGAGCCTGGGGAGGGGTCCGTGCTCGGCTCCGGTCCAGTCCCATTCACGACTCTGACGTCTGGAAATCTGGGCTTGAACGCTCTGCCAGGCGGGGGCCGCTGTGCATCGGGGACCTGGGGCCCGGGGCCCAGGCCCCTCTGGAGGACCACTCTGCTGCCTGCACCCCGAGTGGGGGTGACCGGAACCCTGGGCTGGGATTGCACCAGGCCGGAGCCGTCCTCCAGGCCGCGGCCCACGAGCCTGGCCTCGGCGTCAGGCGCAAAGCTATACTGGTGGGCGGCCACCATCTGCTGTTGGCGCACCCAGGTCTGCGTGGAGTAGCCGCTCTGTCCGTAGGACTGCATCTGGGTGGACACCGAGGGCCTCCTGAGCACCGGCGGCGGCTGCTTGTACTCTCGGGTCCCAAACGCCCGCTCCCGCTCGTACAGGGGGTCCGCGCTGAGGCTCAGGTCAGGGGCCAGGCTGCCATGGGCGTCCTCGCCTGGGTTGCTGCCAAAACCATCCGACAGGAGGGAGTTCTGGCTGTTCTGGTGGCAGGCAAAGGGGCCCAGGTGGGCTGATGGGTGGCCCTCTGAGGAGGACAGGGTCCCGATGCTGTCTACGCTGTGCAAGTCATGGCCGGGCATCTCGTCGTCCAGGATGTCCGTCTCCCGGTCCTTGGGTGTGGCGTCTCCATTCACGTGCACCTGAGCGGGCACAACGTGGCGTGTCCCACTGTACTTGCTGGGGGCATCCGTCATATCCTTGATGGGACTTCCGGAATCTTCCAGGCCAAAGCCACTGAGCAGCTGGTCCAGCTCGGCCTTCTCCTGGGGGCTCAGGCCCCGCCTGGACCCCACGGCAAGGGGCTCCTCGGTCCTGTCGGTCCTGACGGAGGCGGTTGAGTGGCCAGAGTCGCTGCTGACGGACAGGGTGTGGTCGCTGTGGTCCGGGCTGCTGGCCGTGGGGGCGCCCGGAGACCCACCTGGGCCGCCAGGATCCGAGGCGCTCTTCTTCCTCACCTTGGCGTAAAGACTGCCATCGACGGGGCCCTGCGTGTGCGGCACTGGGGGAGGAAACGGGAGACAGGTAGTAAGTCAAGGCTGGAAAAGGAGCTCAGGCCTGCGGCATGCGTGTGTCCATCTTCCCGAACAAACGAATTGCTGATGGACACCTCACCATAATGGGGGTGAGGACTCCTTGGGGCCCCCAAAGTCTACCTATACCCTAGCAACATGAGCATCAGCAAAAGCAATTCGAAGAGTCCAACAGCTTCAGGACCCAGGACCCTTTCTTTCTACCTTTCTGTGCAAAGAGAGCCATCACTTAGAGAACCTTCTGGAATCTCTGCACTCAGGAGTCATCTTGCCCCGAAGGCTCAGAGTTAATGTCTAATATCGTCATTAGTCTACATGCTGGGCACAGCTGAGCTCCGAATCTCCTGGGAGTGCAGAAGCAGGACACAGGGCATGGGGGCCCTGAACCTCATGGGGAGAGAGAGAGAGAGGCAGAAACCTGTCTCCAGAATTCCCAATAGCACAGCACCCCTCCACTGAGAAGGTCCAGTGAAGGCACAGCAGGACCCAGGAGTCAGGAAGCAGATCCTCTGCACTGGGCTCCGCCTGCCAGGACAGTGGGCAAACACAGGCAAGGCTGCGGCAGGGGCAGGGAAGGCGTAGCTCTCTTCTGCTTTCACTAGTCCCGGCCCTGGCCTCCACCTGCTGCTGGGCAGCTAGGCAGAGCCTGGAGCCCGGAACCTCCTGTGGTCTCCCAAGGGGACATAGCAGGCAGAGCGCGACGAGGGGGCTGTCGAGGGTGGTGCCCACACTCTTTGGTCACCGGGGAGCCACTGTGTGTCCGTAGCAAACCAGCCCCGGATTCGGGCTCCAGGCCCCGGTATGCGGGGTGCCCTGGCACGGTCAGCAGCTCCCTGCGGTTTTGGAAATGCTGGGATGACGAGACAGGACCGAGACCTGTGGGATATCTGGGTTCTTGTGTGGATGGCACGTGTGACCCTGGGCTTTCCTCCTGCTGTGCCTGGGAGAAGCAGGACGAAGGCAGTGTGCAACTGCACCGACCTGCAGCCACAGCAAAGTGGGGGGTGGAGGAGGACCCACAAGATCCCGTGAAGTCACCGCGTAGCCACCAACAACACCTCATGGTGGAGCTCGAAGGACTGGGGCTGCACTCTGACTTGGGGTCCCCAGGGCGACGGAACAGGAGCCCTGGCTGCATTCCAGAGCACCTGCTCGAGGGCAGATGCCCGCTCACTGGGATTACTGCAGGACGGCCATCTAGCGAACTAACTTGTTCCTTCCTCCCAAGCACAGAGCTGAAGCTCCGCGGGAACTAGACACTGGCCGAGGTCAGTCACCTGATGGGAGGTGGAGGTGGCACCAGAACTCAGGCCAGTTGGACCCTGGGCACCAGAGGAAAGGACCCTACGGAGACCCCGAATTCCACGGCTCCCAGAGGAGGGGCCTTCCAGGCCTGACACATGTTCAACTCGGCTTCTGTGGGAGATCCCCGGGGCCAGCGGGTGTCCACTTCCGTAAGACCTGCCGAGCATGCGCCTTCCCTCCATCGGCAGAGCTTGAGACCAGGGGTGGCTCTCATCCACACCACTCCCCACCCCATGACAGAGACAGAGGGGTCAGAGCAGTCCAGGCCGGTGGGTGAGGGGCTGCAGCACAGCCAGGCGGGTGTCCACAAGTTCTAGACACGCATCTCACACTGCCACAGCTGTGCGTCCGTGACGTCCACGTCCTGTTCCCCAAATCCCACTTAAATGCACAGACACCAAGACTTAAAAAAGGAAGCCAGCAAAGAGAGGTACAGGAGTCCTTCTAATTGACAATGGGACACTGGGCAAAAGTGCCATTAATCGTTCCGAGTCAGAACCCCTTGGCCAGGCCACAAGGAAGGATCAACATGACGTGGTCGAAGGTAGGAAATTCCCTTGCCTGGGGAGTCGTGAGCACCCCTATCATTATCTTTACTAGCGGGAGCCCTCTCAAGAGAATAGCAAACGTGTTATAGCAACACCATTACCGCGGACCCAACACCGGCTTCACGCAAGGTCCAACGCTTTTGGGACAAGAGATCCTCAGCTCCCGGGGTTGGGAAGGGGGCTTGGGGGCCTTCCCATGGGCAGCACAGGGATGGGACGCAAACCATCACCAGCATGGGCTCTCCCTGAACTGCCCCCGACGCATAGAGGTTACAGGATGCACATTACAGCTACAGGGAAGGAACAGACGGGCATCCCTGAAGCCCCAAAACAGACCCGCCCGAACCTGCAGATCCCTCTGCAGGAGCTCAGACCCTCCCAAAGGCATGGGAGGTGCCCACAAGCACACGCATTTGTGATCTCGGGGAGGGGGAATGTCTTGGCCATGGGGCGAGGCAAGGGGCCTCTGGCCCCCCTCTGTACTCTGAGCAGGGGTTTCCACCATTGCAAGAAGGAATGGGACTGATTTTCCAGTAGGAGGAACACAACAGCCGAGTTCCCATTCTGCATTTACACTCAGTGCCCTCAGCTTGCACTGAGACTGTTCCAGCCCCTGGTTCCTCATTTACGAAGTGGAGTGATTATCCCAACCTCTTAGTGCAGTTAGAGGAGAGAGAAAACAGGTGTACAGGCGGCCAGCGGGCTGTATCCCTGGGAAGAGCTCTGTCCCTGGTGGATGGAGCCCAGCACTCCCTCCGGGCCTCATTTCCCGCCTGACCCTGCTGCTTCCAGACCCCAGCAGGCACACACCTGCCCCTGCTCCTTTGTTCCTGCTGTTCTCTGCCTCCCTTGCACTCTGTCCTGGCTCATTCCCTCCCCTCCTCCGCAAGGCCTCCCTGACCATCCTTTCCCCTGGGAGGGGTTCCATCTGCCGCACACCCACACTCAGAGACTGCAGCTTCCAGCACGTGTTAGGGACCATCTGCATGCCCCACAAGAACACAGCCTCTGGGAGGGCTGGGGGTTTGGGAACCTGTGGTATCCCTAAAATTAGGGAAAAGACTCCTGTCCCCAGTGGGCAACAAATAGCCAAAAGAGCCAACGTTCTAGCATGTTCACACACAGGAAAGACTAGGGAGCTGTTCTGGAAGGTTCCCCTACTTCAGTGGGCAAAAGAACTGAAAATCAGCCCAAACAAACCCACAGCCACACAGCATGAAGGCAGGCGTGCCCGCAGCCCCAGAACCCCACTCTCCTGCAAGCGGCAGCCATGTCCACCGCGAGACCAGCCGGCTGGTCTGCACAGACAGAGAAAGGCTGTAGGAGCACGGAGGTCGCCCACACCGAGACTCCAACATACAAAGCACGCACATGCCGTTAAGGTACAGCTGGCCCCAGGCGCCTAGGTGGCTTAGTTGGTTCAGCTCAGGTCTTGATCCTGGAGTCCTGGGATCAAGTCCCACATCAGGCTCCCTGCTCAGAGGAGAATCTGCTTCTCCCTCTGACCTCTCCCCTCTCATGCTTTCTCTCTCAAATAAATAAGTAAAATCTTAAAAAAA
>ML108646.1:94897-109751 GCA_003697995.1 Taxidea taxus jeffersonii
GCAGCCAGGGACTAGTTAAAAATCAAACTAACGTAAACACGGCTCTGATTAGGCTTGCATGACACAGCAGGGCGGTTTATCAAGTGGAAAAGAACAAGAAGGAAGAAACTACGGAAGGGGCTGTCAGAGTAGTGCCCCAGCCCCGCCCACCCCCACCTGACCTTGAGAGGGGGCGTTCCTGCCAGGAGGGAGCAGGCGCTCAGAAAGCACATGGAAAAGAATGCAAGAAAATGGGGGAGACCAAAAGATGTACAGAGAGAAGGAAACTCTCCTTCCCATCCTGGCTCAACACAGATCATGCAACACCTACCTGTGCGCACAGGTGTATCAAAAATCAGCCAAAGGGACCCACTCTGCCTCCTTCCAGGCACCAGCCCCTATGAGGCCAAAAAGGCGTAGAACTGACTTGTAATAATTGGTTCCGCCATGCACCGGCCCTGCTTCCAACAGAAGTCCATTCTAACAGAGAACAAATGAGACAGGTTGCTTTGGCCCCCTGGACCCTCTGTCTCCTGCATACTGACCATGAGCCTCACCTTCTACTGTCCCGTCAGGTTCCCTTACAAAGCTGGTTCTCATCTCAGGAGAGCTAATAGGGTCCTCCCTGCAAGTCTTCCATGCCAGAAGGTGTGTGTGTCCAGGAGTGGCTGCTGTTGGGGGAGGCTGTGTCCGCAGAAGGAAAGAGATGCAGAGATGTCCTCCAGCAAATGGGGTGACATTCTGAAGACATAGGCTCTATGTGCGGGGGTCCTGTGACGCCCCAGGGATGGACCTCAGTGAATTCCCAAAGCTGTGAAGCAGGAATTGGAAAACCTGTTTTGCAGATGAGAACAGAGGCTCATAGAGCCTATAGGGCATCCGGGACGCACCCTGACCTCTGTCTCCTCCCCAGGTCCATGCCTGCCATTCCTTGAAGACACTGGAATCCTAAAGCAGACCAGCTGCCTCGGTGGAATGAGCAATTTAATTTAGGAAAGGAATTCGCCTGGATGTTTTCTGTGCAATTTCCCCCCACAAACTGCACTCCCTACTTGCACCACGCTTCCCTCCCTAGCTCCTGACCTGGCTCCTAGTCCGCTGAGTCCCATGTGCCATGGCTGCTGGGTTGGCAGTGGCAGTTCCGTGTCCCCTTTGCAGGCTGCAGAACGGCGGGCACCCAGGCAGACCGTGAGACCTGTTCCCTCCCACTGCACCCACAGCCCCTGGGGGCAGGAGCCCCTGAGAAAGGGAAGGCTCCCTCCCTTCCCTGATGCCCCTGGCTGGGGATGGCAGCCCCTGGCTGGGGACAACAGCTCCTGGCTGGGGCTGCCTCCCGCAGGGGGCACATGGTGCTCTCCAGCTCCCCTCCAAATGAGTCACTCAGGCCACACAGCCAAACCAACTGCTTCCTTGCCATGTCCTCACTGGCCCCGTGCAGGGTTCTCAGGAAAGAAGGAGAGAAAAGGACCCCATCCCTGCATTCACCTGCAGGCGCTGTCAGGCACACGGCCTGCTCCTGCCTGACCTTCTGGGGCAGAGAGGGAAGGTGCCGAGGGGCACCAGGGGGATTCAGGGCACAAATATGTGCCCTATTTTGGCTGTGGTAGGAGTCTGGGGACAGAAAGCCCTGTGCAGGCTGAATAGAGTTTGTTTTACCCAAGGCGAGGTATGCCTGGGTCAAACCCAGCTCTGAAATCAGGATGGAAAAGGGTCACTGCACCATGAGCCCACCCTGCTATGGCTCCCCCCCAACCCTCTCTTCTGGGACCTTCATTCTTCCACCTAGACTGCATTATGTGCTCAGAACTCTTCTCTCCTTAAGATAACTGTCCTTGGGGACCCCCTGTGCCCTCCTTGTGCCACAAAGCTTGCTTAGAGTTTGCCTTCGGAATGATTTATAAGCACATCTCCACTCCTTTCCAGGCTTTCTCCCAGAATCCACCTCGGCTCGGGTCCTGATTAAAAATCCTGACCACAGCTGTGTGACCTTGGGTGAGTTACTCAACCTCTCTGACCTCACTCTCCTTATCTGTGCAGAAATGACCTGGCAAAAGGGAGTTCAAGGAGAGCCACCCAGAAATCACAGAGGGGGGCATATCCTGCAAGACCAACACAGAGGTGAACGCTGTCCCTGCACACCTCCTTCCTGCCCTGGGGACAGATTTGGGAATCCACTACACTCCGGGCCTGCCTCCTCAAGGCCCAGAGCCTGGGGAGTAAGAGCATGTCGGATAAAGGAGAATATGTAACTCAGCTCAACTGAGCTTATCTTTCGGGAATAAACTTGAAAACAGATTCTTCATGGAAATCTAAAGTAAAAGCTAGATTTTTAGAATAATTTCTCCCAAAGTTTTATAAGCCATCGTCCAACCTCACCCAGACTGCCAACGTCGACTGTCCCACACATGCCTCGGCACAGCTCAAGCTGGCTCAAGCTTTCGGCAGCTATAATACGGCGTCCCGTGCCCAGATGGTTAGGGACCCCATCTCCCTGCTGCCTGGGCTCTGACCACCAGCTGCAGCGGCGGCAATGGTCTGCCCAGCTTTCTGAGAACGGACCCTGCAGGGACACCTGCCTGTGTCCCCACCTCTGGTGTCAGGCGAGTGTCTCGGTGTCCACTGCGTTGTGCAGATGGTGCACCTGGGTCCCAGCCTCCAGGGCCCAGAGAGCTCTGTCACCCAGCAAGCCCACCTGGAGGGGGATGGGCGCAGAGGAGGAGATCAGGGTGAACATGTGGGGGACCCCCACATCCTCTGGGCTGGAGGGGAGATGTGGGTGGTCTCAGAAGTGTCCCTGGAATGCCTCCTACTTGGGCGGTGGGGGCGGAAAGGGTAGCGGGAGCTGAGGGTCTGCTCTTCCCAAGTGAGAGAAGAGCCTGGCCAGGAAGGCATCCTTCCCAGGGGGTGCTGGTGGGGGATCATTATCTCACCAAGTCGCCCACGCAGAGATCTGTCTCTCCTCTGGTGCGTGAAGCACTGCAGCCCTTGTAAACCTCTCCCGCAATGAGGTCTGCTTTCATTTTACTCCAACAGCATCCTGCGTCCTGTGCTAATTAAAGATTGCCCTGCATTTATACTGAATTACTTCTCATTCCAGAGTAAATCAAGAGCCAAAAGTGAGGACCATAATTGGGCTTCTGAGAACACGACCTCTCAGCCCCAAGAGCAGACCTGCGGCGACTCCGATATGCTCCAGGGTGAGATGGAAGCCGCCCTGAGCCTCAACCTTGGTTTCTGATTTTCGAACAGCAGAAGATTCAAAGACCCACATGGGCATGAAAGAAGACTGGGCTTCTCTCCTGGGGCCCAGAAATACTTGCATCCCTGAACGGGGTTTCTTGGGGTGGTCCTTGTCACCTGTAGAATGAGCGCTGCTGGGCCCCCAGACCCAGAGCTGCCCCACTGAACCGCCAGGCAGGAAGGCGCCCACAGCAGGAAGGCAGGGGCACCTCACCCGCTGAGCCGGGCTGCTAGAAATCGCTCCCTCTGGAGCCAAGATGAGCTCTGGCCAAACGTTCCCTAGAAACAAGGCAGACTGTAAATTCTTGGAGAAACCCAGAGTAGGAGGGAAAAGCAAGAGAGAGAGAGAGTAGGAGCAAAGCATTCCAACCGGGAAGTCTGAGCAGAGGCGCCTCTCTGGGAACGGGTGTGCCCACCACACCCAGTGGCTCACAGCCACAGAGGGACTCAGGGCACTCGCACCTGTCCCCAGGCAAGGCTCAGCACAGTGAGGTACAGGGCACTGGGGCACGCAGCAGCCCACCCTCCAACCACGACAGCACAGCACCTCTCTCAGCCAGCAGCCTAGTGTGGACCTGGAGTGTCCTGGCACTTATCTGGGCAGCCTCTGACCTTGTCCCCTTCCGGGCACTCCTAACCATGAAAACACATTCCAGACCCAGGGGGCCAGGAGAACAGGCAATCATGGCTGAATCAGAGCTCAATGGGCCAGCCAGCCATGAACCCCCTTCCAAACCACCATGGCCTGCCGCTCCCAGAGAAGACACACATAAAGCAGGCTCTCCTCCATGAACCAAGCCCACCTGGCACTCCATGGATTCCTTAAGCCCTGGAGGTCCCATCTTCCCAGGAGCACCGTCCATGCCTCTGCTGGTCTGGTTTGTGAGTCTCCCAGAAGCTCTGGGCTCTGATGCAGGTCTAGGAAGCCTTGCAGAAAAAACACACACACATGCACACACACACACACCCGTGCAACACAGGCGCACACACTCCCTGCTTACCGTCCTTCCCGACAGCCCAGCAGTGTGACCAGGCTGCACCTGGTGGCCCCACTCTTCCATGTACAAAGCCTTCACCCCCAGAACAGCAGCATCTGGGGTGGAGGTGTGCCTCCCCACAGGGTCCCAGCTGCCCTCTCAAGGGAGCAAGACCTTCTTGGCCAAGCCTCCCTGACTCTGATTCCTCCAAAAAGGCCAGTGCAATGTAAACATAAGGGCGGGGTTTCGAGCAATCAGGTTGAGTGAAATTTGAACTCTGGAGGCTGTGGAGGCGGAGAAAAGGCTTCCCAGGAGCCACTCAGCCAGACCTCAGCCTTCGAAGCCTGCAGCCCAGGCTGCTGACAAACCAGGGTCTGAGCATCCCATGGCCTGAGCATCCCATGGCGTTCCTCAAACTGTCGGCGGGGACATCTCCGCCCAGCATCCTTCCTCTCCGAGGCTGTTCCTCCCTTCGAGCTCCCCGGTGCTCATCACACAGAGCGCATCCTGTCTCCTCGCTTTCCTTCCACTCCTTCCCTCCTGGGTTCCGCACCTGCTACCCCGGTTTAGGCCTGGCCCTTGGTGCGCAGCAGTGTGCTGGGGCCTCGCACTGGGGCCTTGCGCTCCGACTCTAAATGGGCAGAACGGCCCACGCAGATCATCACAGCCCAATCAGAGCCCTGACCCGTGTTGAGGCTCCGTCAGCCTGAGGAGGGACCCTGTCAGGTGGGCAGCCCAGACAGGACAGCACCCACCTCCCATAAATCAGCTCTCACCGAGGAGAAAGGATACCTTCTGTTAGGGATGAAACACACTCTTGTTGAACAAGAAGGCCGAGTCAATGGGGGCGCCGGGGAGGATGGGCTGATCCACTTGCCCTCACAGGAGTGGACCTCGTGTGTCACAGAAGGGACCACGTGCAAAGGAAAGAGATCAGAGCTGCACATTCTCCAGAGTGCTTGGAGCCTTGCTGGGTCAGAGGACACAACCCGCACATCCATCACGCATTCAGAACCAAGAGCTCCTTCCATGCCGCTCACCATCCTCTTGTGCGGCCCAGGGTGGGCGCTCTTTGCACTTCACAGACGAGCCGCCGCAGACCTTCTTGAACATGGGGCGACCACACCCAGCTGACTTGCAGTGTCCATGCTGCAGTCAACGTGCCGTGACTCCCCAGCGCTCCCACCAGAGGGTTCGATGACACGGAGCCCATCAGACCATCCACGCCCACGTCTCCTGCAACGACGCGGTCTCTGAGGTCCTGCTGAGGTCAGATGGAAGGCAGCGGCTGGCTCAGCATCTGCGAAGGTCTCCGACATTGTAGTGTCACCACAGTTGTGACATTGTGCACGGGGTCACACATCTAGTGTGGGGAAGACACGGTGGGTTTCCCAACGATCTCTGGAAGCCCTTGGTGGGGGGCGCAGGAGGCTGGGGGCCCCTTGCAGGCAGGGTGCAGGCAGAGAGATGCCCCACGGGAGGCCTCGGAGAGACCCCTGACCAGCCCCAACAGAAGCTTTTGGGGACACTTCCTTGCTCTCATGCCTTGCTCACCGGGACCTGTTCCTCATCTAAAGGCAAAGTACCGAAATCTCTCCAGTATTCACGAGACCGAGGCCACTTGTCCACGGACACCTGGTCTAAGGGCACCGAGCACGGATGCCAGGTAATGAGTACGTCACACTCAGTGGTGATCCAACAAACAGAAAAGACCGGAAGTTTTCACAGCATGACCGCCCGCAGCGTGATTCCACCAGGATCCTGAAGGATTCCTGCTTCCTGCAGTGACGTCCCAGGGACCGTGACGCCAGGGACCGTGATGCCAGGGCTGCGTCGGGCCGTGAACAAGCCCTTGCTTCGTGAACATGAAGTGACTAGAGGTGCGTCTCCACCTCTCAGTTCTGGGAGGAAACTTCGCGGGGCAGCCGAGCACTGTCAGGGCCTGTTCAGCGAGGAGAACACTGAGCATGTGCAGGGAACCCCGCCGTGTGCGGGACAGGCCCGGGCGTCCATCCAGATGCCCTCTGCTTATCCACCAGGACCCGTTTTCCCAGCCCCCGCACCTGCTCGTCTGCAGCCCCCACTGGCCTGACATCAGTCTCCTCTCTCGAACAGACACACCTGCCACCCGGTCACCCACGTGCCAGGCGTCCCCACCGAGAAGGACTTCCTAGGAACACGGCTGCCAGGAGCAGGGACCGGGACAACCACCCCACAGCTCTGTCCTCCGTTCAAGGGGCGGCCAGGTGCTAGCCCCCCAACTCACGCACTGAGCAATCTGAGGGTCCCTCGCAGCCCCCATGGCTGACACAGGGTCACACACTACCGCCAAGACGAGCCCAATTCTAAGAAGCATCTGGCTGCCGGGCCCATGGCACGCTCCGCGGTCTGGGCAGGATATGCTAAACGTAACTCCAGGAACAGACACACCGCCTCCCGCTTCCGCCTCCCGCCCTCTGCCCTGCCCGACAGCAGCTTCCAGAATGAGAACAGAGTGAGACATGGCCATGACCTCTGTCCTTGGACCTGCAGTGGGAATAAAAGCCTGATTACATGCAATTGTGTGTGTAAAAACCTTGTTTGTTGAGATCTTTTTTTTTTTTTTTTTAAGATTTTACTTATCTGACACAGAGAGAGAGACGGTGAGAGAGGGAACACAGCAAGGGAAGTGAGAGAGGGAGAAGCAGGCTTCCTGCCAAGCAGGGACCCCGATGTGGGTCTTGATCCCAGGACCCCGGGATGATGACCTGAGCCAAAGGCAGATGCTTAATGACTGAGCCACCCAGGTGCCCCTTGTTTGTTGAAATTTAAATCCGATTCCAATGCCGCGTTGTCGCAAAATAATCCTGAGGACCATGGCTTCCAGCTGTCAATAGCAGAACCTGGTCTCGGAGGAGGGCTCCACACAGAATCCCCAACACAACAGATCCAGAAG
Source organism: Taxidea taxus jeffersonii (assembly GCA_003697995.1). Lineage (NCBI taxonomy): Eukaryota > Metazoa > Chordata > Mammalia > Carnivora > Mustelidae > Taxidea > Taxidea taxus. Next base: position 102,029 of record ML108646.1, read on the forward strand.
GCAGGGGAGGGACGGTGGGCAGAAAGGGTCCCGGCAGGGGAACGGCTGGGGACATGCCTGGTGGAGAGCCTAGAGCTGCCAGACAGGCGGCCTATGCCCAGGGACACCCTCCCTCTCCCCCCATCAAGGCCATGGCCAAGAGGAATCACGCATGGCTGGAGCTGGGTTACCTGGCAAAACCTGGGGGGACACACATGCATCCTAGCCCCGGCCCTACTCAGGCTCTCGCTCCGCTTACCCAACACCGAGTGAGACCCAGCCCGCTTTCCCAGTGCAGGTGGCCTTGCTGAAATGTCCCCAACATGGCCAATGCGCCCCCACAGGCCCTGCGTGGAGGCTACCTGGCAGGCGAGAGACCGGGTCTACCCACGGAAGACACAGAAGGCCGGCCTCCTTCGCCCAGCTGAGGCGGCACAGAAGAGAAAGTGCACAGGAATCCATGAGACGTGCTTGGTTACAGCTTCTCTGCAAGTTTCCAGAAGGAGAACAGGGGACAAAGCCGTCACCACACCTTGCGTAGGCACCTGTGCATCGCACACCTACAGAAGTCACAGGAGTCTGGGAGATGGTGGGCAGGGCCACTCCCACCTTCCAGGTTTTGTCCAGGGCTGGTGTGTTCCTTTAATTACCAGGTTTTGGGGTTTGACTTCTAAAAGCTGAACGACTTTACCTTCATTTACCACCTTGACGTTAATTCCCACACAAAAACCCAGGACCACTCATGCCTGCCTTCCATGGGCCAGAATCCTACCTGAGAGTCTGGGCCTTTGACATCCCAAAGGTGGCTTGCCCGTCCCCATAGCAGATGCCCCAGCCATCCTTTGAGAGGTCAGCGCCCCCTAAGCTCGCTAATACATGTTCGTCATAAGCCTGTCAGCAATCACAACTCAGCTGCCAGTCCCCAAGGCAGGGCGCCAGTGACAGCGTCCCAACACCGCGCTCCTGGGAAGGATGCGGGGCCAGGCAGGAAGTGCCAGGCTGTGTCAGCAGGTGCAGCATCAATGGGCGGGCGTGATGCCCCCTCAGTCACTGATAGCGGGGGCATGCGGAGGAGGGTACAGGGGTGCATGCCCAACTCTGAGCACACCCGGGGCCAAGGCTGTGAGGCGGGGGCCGGGGGACTGAGAACTCTGGCCAGGCCAGGCTGAGCCTCTGCCCAGTGTGTAGGGCAAAGCCACCCCAGGTGCTCAGCGGTCCCAGGGGCATTCATGTTGAGTACCCCCTGCAAACTTAGCCAGACGTGGGTCCTGGCGCCTTTCTCAGATGCCATCAGGGCTAGCAAAACCATGGGCTCTGAGGGACGAGACCACTCACGTCCGGCTGTCACTCATTCAACTGCCTCGACATGGCACGTATTCTGGTGATGGGATCCAGCCCATCGAGTGAACCCCCACAGGACATTCTCACGATTCTGAGCACAGAGGTGAGACTCTTGTGCTTCAGGTAAGATAAGCATGTCAGCATGTTGTTCTCCTTCCCGTTTGCCTGCTTTCTGGGGGAGATGAACTCTTGGAGTCCCGGGATCACCCCTGAAAGGTGGGCTGGGCGCTGGAGCCTGGAATCAGGAGCGTGAAGGGCAGGTGCTTTCCCAGGTCCAAGCAGGATGCCTGGGGGCAGATGCTGTCGGCATGACCCCAGCACACGCCTGAGCTCTGGGGGTGCGCGGCGAAGGGACGTTCCTGGCTGGGTACACAGTGACAAGGCACCCAGGCCTGGGAGCTCGGCAGGCAGCGTGCCCATCGTGCTGATGAGAAGCCTTGCCCACCTCGCTCAAGCCGAGCCAGGCCTGCCACCTCGTTTGCCGGATGCCAGCAGACCCTCCTGTGAAGCGGCTGAAGGTCCAAATCTGCATTGGTTTCCACACATTAGAACCGAACTGCGATTTCTAAGCAGGAAAGTTTTCAAATCCACTTTTGAAACAGCAGCACCAACTGTTGTCACTGGATTGGGAACACAAGCCACACGGCTCCCTGGCCAGCTCTGCACACCCCGCAGCCAGATGTGTCCTGACCCCGCACAGAGGCCCTCCTGGCTGTCAGCACTGAGATCTGCCATCACTGGTCCCCGGGGGTGGGTGATGCTCCAGACTCAGGGACTCCTCCCAGGGAGTGCTCTCCGTGTGACCCTCTCCATGTGACATTTCGGGACCGTGCAGTCACTTACCACTGAGTGACATTGAGATGACGGTGACAGAAAAGTCACCAGGGTCTAGAGCACCACAGCCCATCACCCCAGGCCCTGGTGTGTCCCAGTTTCATCCTGCCGCAGTGGCCATCCAACTCTGCTGGGAGAGATGGGATCCATGTGCCCTCCCACAGCCACCTTGGGGATATCCAACCCTCACCGACCCCACGCCAGGCCAGGTCGTCCCCAAGCCCCGGGATCCAAAGGAGGAGCAACATTGTTACGGGGCCCTGTGACCTGCAGCACTGTCGGGGGTCCATGGCCCACGTCTACTCAGCACCCCTGGCTTGAGGGCTACTCCCTGTGCAGAGCAGGGAAGGGCTCAGAGAGGTCAAGTGACTGGTTCAAGGCCACACAGCTAACGTGGAGAGGCAGGAGGCACACCTGAGTGACCCACGCTCCCCCTGGATGGGACGGTCCCAGTCACCAGGCCCAAAGGGCGCAGCCCCACAGGAGATGCGGAAGAAAGGAGGAGGATTTCAAAAAACCAAAGGCAGCAGGTAGAGTCAATCACCATATGTTGGCTCCACGCCTGCAAACCCACCTACTCACCAAACACCGGTACACTGAACCCCAGATCAGCTCGTGGCCACTCACTGAGGCGCACAGAGGGGCCCTGATTCGGAGCCGTCCCATGAGCCTGTTCCCAGCTCCCACACCATAAACAAGCCCCTTCCAGTCCTACTGCACGCCCGTTTTTGCATTTCCATGATTTTTGTTGGTATTTTTGCTGTTTAAAATGACCCCCAAAAGTAGTCCTCAAGGGCTGTCTGGTGTCCTACGCAGGAAAAGGTCACAACGTGCTTTACAGGGAACATCTGTGCATCAGGGACACTCGGTTCCTGCCTGAGTTCCGTGCTGCCAGCCACGGGGGCTCATGGGGTCTGCAGGACAGATTAAGTCTGGTGTGTCCAGACAGAGCTGCAGGCGTGACGACGTTACGCACTCGTGGGCTTATGAAGATGTGGCAACACGAGGCTCACAAGACCCCAACCGCCTACTCCCCCACCCCCCTGGGAGCAAAGGCCAGTGTTCGCTAAGTCAGTGTCATGGAGAGTGGGGGGATGGCAGCCCCAGAAGGTGGGCAATGCCCCCCCACTGCTCCCGGTGGCCGTCCCAACAGGACACCACGGGCCACCACCCACTGCTTCCTCGGAGAAGCCTATCTCTGAGTTCCGGCTCCCCGGGACAGGCTAGGTCTGCAAGAGGCGCACTCGCACGCCCCATCCAGCAAGGCGTGGGTTAGTAAGGAACAAAACGGACAGTGAGTGGAGAGGAGAACAGCAGAGACAGGAGGCGGCACTGGGCCAGCTCTCTCTGATGGTCCCTGTGCTCTGCATGGGTGGGGCTGCCTGGCCTGTCCCGGGGAGCATCCCCCAGCCCAGCCAGCCCAGCCCAGGAGACGCTGACATCGGCCCTAATGAACCCCTCTTGGCTCACACTGCCCAACCGAGACTCTGTTCTCTGAGGCCTCCTATGGCCCGGGCACCAGCAAGGGCGGGGGTGACCATGGCCGGAATGAAACTTGCCCTGAGGAGCTTTGGGGTCAGCGGGCTGGAACGGGAGTCCTACTTCCCCAGGCTGCCCTGCGTGATCTCTGAGCCATGACCCCCGGCCAGCTGCACCTGTGAACCCTGACGGGCCCCGGCCGGTCTCTGGGGAACCGCTCCTTCTGTGTGTATCACGGTTACTGGATCTTGTAAGGAAGAAACATGACGGGGTACGTGACGTTTCCACACTGTGTGTCCCCCACGGCTCTCTGCTCGGGACAGGGCATACCCCATGTGCTACGGAGACAGCAGCCAGCCCCTTGCCGCCTGCCAGGACCCTGGACCCAAGAGGAGAGGCGTGACTGCCCCCCATGAAGACAGGAACTGCTCGGCCACACACACATCAGATGTCCCTCCCCAGAGACCCTGCAGGCCAGTGGCCCACAGTGTTGGGATCGGGGGGAGGGCTCTCCACAACACCTGCTTCTGGCTAGCGTGCACGGAGAGGATACCAGTTTGACAAGGAGTGTGGTCTTCTCTCCCAAATCAGGCCCCACCATGGAGAGGGCGTGGTGACTATTCTTGCTGGCCGGGGAGAAGGCCCCCATCCCTCCTCAGACCCATGTAAGGTCACTTCTGTGGGAAGCCTGGCAGAGCCTCTCCCCTGTCATGATGGCTCCCAAGGCCCAAGGTGTCTAACCCGAGGGTGAACGGGGCAGGTGAGGTGGTTCCACAAGCCCATACATTCCTGCCAAGGGAGCTCCTGGGTGCAGGACAGCAGCCTGGCCACTGCCCAGCAAGGCCACGCCTGCTGTGCCACCCCAAATCTCCAAGTCTGCTTTGCACAGCCTCGCCAAAACCGCAGCACTGCTGGGGGAAGCTTTGGACCCAGAAAGAAGTGAGGGTTTCTGGAAAGCTTGCAGACCCCGAGCAGACGGTAAGCAGGCCGCCTTCTCCGTCCCTCCCTGGCCCCGGGAGGCAGCAGCCAGACGTACCTCCTCCCCCCGTGCTCAGGCTCTCGTAGGAGTCCCAGCGGATCAGAGGGTCTGCGGTGTTGAAGTCCACGGTCACTCCGTGGTCATTGCGCAAGTGTTCACACCCTGTGTGGGAGGAGGTGTCAGTCATGGCACGTGGTGATGCACCGGCCAGGATGAAGAGGCATGAGCATCCCAGGCGTGAGCGCCGGCAGCCAGCGCCGAGACCCCCATGCTTGCCCCCACCGGCCTGGTGGCGGTCACAGCGCTGTGCACTGCTCTCAACAACCTGGTTGAGACCAGAGCCAGCTGGACAGGGAGCAGAGGGGACGCTGGTGCTCTGGCCACTCCAGGCTCACAAACGCATGCGGCCACCTGCCAACACTCTAGGGAAGCCAGTGGGGCTCTGACCTCACGAGCCTTGCCCTTTACCGTTCACTGAATTAGGACACTGACCTCTCTAGGAGGGGACTACTGTCCCCAGCAATGAAAGCAGAGGGGACGCTGGTGCTCTGGCCACTCCAGGCTCACAGACGCATGCGGCCACCTGCCGACACTCTAGGGAGGCCAGTGGGGCTCTGACCTCACAAGCCTTGCCCTTGACCGTTCACTGAATTAGGACACTGACCTCTCTAGGAGGGGACTACTGTCCCCAGCAATGAAAGCAAAACATTCCCCTATATGGATCTTGCTGTACAAAAGAGCCATTCGCCCTGACGAGAAAAGGACAAGATCTCTCTTCCAGGGCATTTTAGAAGAAAGGAGAATCTGTTTTGCACATAAATATCTGCAGTCGATTGTACTTCTAATCGTCTCCAACAACACTCGATTCTTCGTCAGGGGAGACGTAAACATCCAGCACGATCTCTCGGACGGACAGACAGACCTCCAGGGACGGAGGGTCCGGGCCCTCCCTCGGGCTAAACTCTCACTGCTTCTGGGGTCCTGCTGATGTAGCCAGGCCCTGCTGTCTCCCAGCCACCCCCACCCGCGAAAACCTGTTTTGAAAAAACTCCTACGGCAATTTCCCGACACACACAAAGGCAGGAGACTGGACAGAGACCGCACGGGACCCTCCACCCCACTGGGTGAGCACCACACCCTCGCACTCCGCAGGCCGCCTACCTTTAATCTTCTCAGGAGTAGCGGAGAAAAGCAACTCAATCTTGCCATTATCAGGAAAACGGTCATCTGAGAAGAAAATCACACATCGACAAGCTCAGAGATGCAGTGGCCAAAAAGCATGGATGGACAAACGCTGTGCTTCCAACCCCACCCAGATGGCGCCCACGCCCCCACGGTGGCGAAGTTCCACTGCTTTTCCGGAATTTTCTGTGGACCAGTGCTCAGCATTCCGAAAGACCGGTACCGAGCTGCGAACAGGTTCACCACCCGGGGTGTGGGGCTGAACAGGGACGGAAATGAACAGGGACCTGCGGCCACCGCACCCCGCACCCCCATCAGCCGGGCCCCTCACCTTGGCTGGCATTGTCCAGATCCTCCTTCCCAAACACGAGTCCGAAGCTCTGAATGGCCCCCGTGTGAAACTGCAGGCGGAAAATCACATCACGGGTAGCTGAGCGGTACTTCTTGTGGTAGCACTTGACCTGGGGTGGAGAGGGGAAGGCCAAGGGCCAGCTGTTGAGCAGGAGGGACGGACGGATGGATGCAGGCCAGCCTCCCGCCAAGAGACCCCAGCCCTGTGGCGAAACTCCCCACTGTTTCGGTGCTCCCGCGAGACCTGCGCCCGGGGAAGGCTGTGGCCTGAGTAGTCAGACCAGCACATTTGAACCTGCTTCGGATGGAGTCTCATGGCCCCGTTTTCCCGCTTCTAAGAACTCCCCACGGAGAGGATGTTCCCCTGGTCTGAACTGTCTGTATTTCAACTTAAAACCTCTCTTTTTTCACATAGGAAGCAGGCGGTCAGGGGCGCCTGGGTGGCTCAGCGGGTTAAAGCCTCTGCCTTCGGCTCAGGTCATGATCTCAGGGTCCTAGGATCGAGCCCTGCATTGGGCTCTCTGCTCAGCAGGGAGCCTGCTTCCCCCTCTCTCTCTCTGCCTGCTTCTCTGCCTACTTGTGATCTCTCTCTGTTGAATAAATAAATAAAATCTTTAAAAAAAAAAAAGAAGCAGGCAGTCATTACCATCTGTGGGATGTCAAATGATTACATGTGGGCGATGACATAAAGAGCGAGGGGGACACGGGGGTGGGGAGAGACAGAGGGAGGGGATGGGGGGTGGGTGAGGCCCCGGCATTTAATCCCTGAGCCTGGTCATCCCGTGTCCTGGATGCTCACTTGAGACCTGCCCCCAGAATACCCTGGGGGAGATGTGAGCCCAGGCTGTGGTACCGCAGCCCCAGGGTGGCTCAGGCCTCTGGGGTGATGGGCTGATGTGCAGGTTAGACGTACCCCTCCAGGGCACTTGGCACCGTCGGGGAAGGGCGGGCAGGCAGGCAGGGACCCTGATGTCATTTCCCACCTTAACATGGGGGCCTTCCCCACCTGGGGGGAAATGGATGTGGGGGCTTCGGGGAGGGCTTGCAGGAGAGGACCCTTGCCAACAACCTCCCCTGTCCCCTTCCCGGCCATAGCAGGGTGGGGGCTCCTTTCCAGGGTCCCCAGGGGCCCGAGGCCAGAAGCAGGCTGGATTCTGTTCTCAGACAAGCAGAGCACAGGCAGTGGTCCCTCTACTATGCATGCCCTAAAGGGAGGGGAGGCTGGAGGCCGGGGCGGGGGCTCTCAGAGGCAGCTCCACTCACAACACAACTTCTCTAGGCCAGAGATGGGCTTCAAATGTCTGGTGCATCAAAAAGGTCAACGAGAAGCGGCTGCTCGGGCTGGATCTAGCCCAGCGGTGCAGCACACCCCGGTGGAAGGCTCTGTATGGCCGCCCAGACACTCCCACAGAGAAAACTCAAGCCCCACGAGCCCCTGGGAAACGTGCCCTCTGGGGTTGTTTACCTCTGTGCTATCTACAAGGAAACGGTCTAATAAATACAAGAAAAAATGTAAACAGCTGGTCTGGGGAGTGTTCGGTATTGACAAACATACGGGGCGGCGGCTGGGGGGGGGGG
>ML108648.1:0-56486 GCA_003697995.1 Taxidea taxus jeffersonii
TAGTTCTGTATATCAGTACAGGACACGCAGGGACTTAAAATGTTATCTGTTCATGACATGGAGACTAATGCCTAACTCTGTAGTTTGCTCATATTTTATCCACCAAAGATTTCATGATCACATATTATATGTCTTTATTGTAAAATAAAGAGCTTGACTCCACTTTTTATTTTGACTGCTGACTTCTTTTTAAGTCTCAACCTCCCTTTCCCCTGTGCCCCCACAATTGGGTGGAAAGCTGGTGCACACTCCTCCACCTTGGCCACTCTAGGGAAATGTAAATCCCTGCTCAAGGGATCTTTTCCCCAGCCCATCTCATAGATCCTGTAAGATCCAACCCCATTTGCTCTACTTTCCCAAGCCAGCCCAGACCTGCTTGTGTCCAATCAGTCTCTTTTTGTATGAAGAATAAAATTTCTTTCAAGTTCTCTTTGTGTTTGGGGTGTCAAGACCTTTGGCATCTGAACCAAATTTTGGGTGGGTGTCTCTCTCACTTCTGTGAAGTACTACAGAACACCACTTTCTAAGTTAAGAATTAGGATACAAAGTCAAGTGGGAGTACATAACCCAAAGAATTTATAGTCAAATTGGGAAGACAAACTACTAATGATTAGTAACATACTAAATGATCTAACAGGTGTATGCATACGGTACTATGGGAGCACAGAGGAGGGACAGAAAAGGATTTTAGACTAGGTGATAATGAGTAGATGTTAGTATACAAAATGGGTATGTGGTGGGTGAAGGTAAGGAGCATCAAAGGAACAGCCTATCTGAAGGCTGGAAGGTAAACAACCCCTTGCTGTAATCAGAGAAACACAGACCACCCAGCAAAGCCAGAGAAAAGAGAGGGTGGCAGGGATGAGGACAGAAAGAGAAGCAGAGGACGGCTCTTCAAGAGCGTCAGGTAAAGCCACGTGATCATTATGTGCACCAAATTTCTCATCACTAAATGTGGACACCATCTGCCTTTTCTCTTGGCAGACTCAAGGCAGGGTCAAATACATAAAAACATTTCTGAGGTATTTAGAGTACTCTATCATCCTAAAGAAGTAACTGCGACCAGTGCACAATGGTACAAGAGATTCTTTGATAATCTTTATGATGATGGCAAGAAATCACTTTTTGTTTCAGGAACTCCCCTTGCCCTTCCTTCCACTCGGTTGCTTTCAGAGGATACTACATATGTCTTATTCCTTACTATTTTTCCCTAATTCCCTAAATATACTAACCAATGAGAGTATTTAAAGTCAGTTCAGTATCAAAATTTCACTTGGAAAATTCTGCTTGCAAGAATGGAAGTGTACTAAAATGTAATATGTCTGAATTGCATCACCATAAAGGTACAAAAATAAATTTTGTATTACCAAACAAAAGAAAATAACTTAATTTGACAAATACCGGGATATTTTTATCTTTGAGAAAGTTTTGTGGTCAACTACACTGAAGACTTTGGAGAAAACATAAGATCTCAGTTCAATTGTATAATGCAACACTAAAGAAATGAAATGAACTTCCTAAAATTTGGGGTTCAGAAAAAGAAAGGAATGCTTCGTACAAGATTTAACTGGATATTGCCCCTTTCTTTGCTATTTGGGGCATTCAGAATATAATTTCACAGATGATATATTTTTCTTAATGTGATTTTCAGACTACATCTAATGGAAAATGCCTGGTTAGGATTAAGAGACATACTACAGATGTTAAACTACATTTGCATGCAATTATTTCTAAAACAAATGCCAGGGTACAGAGTCTACTGAAATGGTTTTCAGGATGGCTGGCACAATGTATTAAAACCAGCTTCCAATTTCTGAGTAAGTCTATATTCTGAATATTTCAAATCAAGATGCTGAGCACAGAATAAACCTTAGGTTTTTCACCTTGACACACTGTCCAAGAATGGATGGACATAGGGTTAGACCCCAAGGATTCAGGGTAGGGATTTAACATTTTGTAACTCAAACACCTCTCTAGCTTCATGCAAAAAACCCCTGCGTTTTGTGTGTTAATCTCCATATCTGAAAAACATAAAATTACTATAAAATAGGTTAAACTACTAATTTAGTACGTGGAATAAAAACAGACAGTAATAAATCAGATGCCCTAAGTACCCTTCAACTTGTTCAGGGCTTTTTCTTCAAAAACAATAAAAAGTATCCATAGTTATTCATTTTTTGTGAGCAGAAATCTCATGTTAGCTAATGGTCTTGTACGGATATACTCTTAAACATCAAACTAGAAGTAAGACACTCTTACTTAAAGTACTTCTGAAATGCGTCTGTCACCAGATTGATCAGATATATCAAAAGTAGGGAGTGGCAGGACCAAGAGGAAGCATTCATCACTTTGCTCATGAAGGGCATCGTGCCCTTCACAAAGGCACTGAGCCTAGATGTCCCTGGAGTATGTGGCCAGGGCGAGACCTTTCATTATCTCTCAGTGATTTTTTCCATGAGAATATATTTTTGGATTGGGACTCGATTCAATGAATGAACTATGCAGACCAACTGCTATATCTATTATGTATGAAAACAAAACACTGACACATACTTTCATTTGTCCAAATTCAGAACATATCAGCATCTCCTTTACTGTGTGCTTCACTCCTTGGTGGGGAGCAACTCAAATCATGTCGCTCTAGGAACTGACAAGGGGACTGGAAGTTGTGGCAATTCTTTTTCTGATCCCTGCAGGGGAAAGCAGCAGCAGCCCTTGGATCAGCTACTTTTTATCCGCTGTTGGTCTCAGTGGCAGCTCCTTTTCTTGCCAATAATGATAAATGATAGACTCTTTAATGAGGAATAGAGACTGCAGGCTGCACACACAGAAGCTTATCTTGTTGGCATCTCTGATTATCATTTGCTCCCTATCAACCTCTTCCCCCTCCTCACAGTGATGGGAGGTAGAGAGGAAATCTGAAGGAAAGAGATCAATTATTTAAAAATAGTACTCTTTGCCATAGAAACTCTCTTACCATTAGACACAGAAAACCCTCATGATGCCAAGTAAAATGCCAGTGAGGTACAGCCCTGCCCCTTACTTTTTTTTTCTTCATATCAAAAGATTTTTCTGTACATTGTTGGGTAAACACCTAACTTCACCATCAAGTCCCCTTGCCTTCTCAGCAGTGCCTCCCAGCAGGTGGAGATGACGAAGCATGGGAGAGAAAGGAATATCAGAAGTCAGAATAAGTTCAGTAGAATCTTCTAAGGGTAGTGTTGATGGAGACTCCTCGTTGGAGGGGGTTCCATGCATCCCCCTATCCTCTTCTCATGTGAACAACAGCTTTATCTCAACCAAAAATTGACCTAGAATCTATAAAATGAAGACAACCAAGAAAAGGCAGTATTCCCATTTAATAACTCGTCATCCCTGTTATTTTTACCTTGTTCTCCAAAAGCGAAAAATTTGAGAGATATTTTGGACAATAATTAAGAGGCATATGCTATCAATGATGAAAACCAGGGCAAAAAGCACAGGAACTGGAATCAGACTGACTTGACTTCACGTTGCAGCTCAAACAACCAACTATGTGATATTAGATAAGGTAATTTAACCTTCCCAAGCCTGCTTCCTGTTCTGAAATAAGACAGGATAAATAAACATATTACCAGGTACACCAATGAGCACTGAGTATATTCTAGCCAAGTGAAATAAAATCCTTAATGCTTTAGGACCTCTCTTTTGTTAGGGAGAGAGAAGCATTAAAAAAGAATGGGAATGTGAGAAATGTGGCTTCTCTAATGTCTCTAGTTGATGTCTCAGCTTTCCTTTTCATTGGCCTGGTCACCCATTTCAATATGATCACCCATGACACCTGTCACTAACGGGCTGAGGATGCCAGCTGGGGACCAAGATAAAGCCCTTTACTGGGCAGAGGAGTCTGTGTCATGACACCGAGCAAGTACAAAATCCTCACACAGATACATGAGTGCACTAGTAGTAAAAGGCTGCGTTGTATTCATAAACCATGGTTTAAAATATCAAAATTAGTGTGTGACACTTAAAAAATTAAAATACAATTGAAGGTAACTAGATTCCATGAGGTAAGATTATTAAAATAAACATAACGCAATTTCTCCAAAGGATCTATTTTTGACAGTTTAGACCCTCAAGATGGACAGCTGAGATGAGTTCTGAATTAGAAGAGACGGAAGGAGATTAAAAGCTATCACAGTAATCACTACGCATAACAATAAGAAAAAGAAAATTGTAGCCCAGTGCCAGGATCAACTCAAACTTTCACAAAGCCACTATGACTATATAGGTACTAAAAAGAATACAGAATTGCCATTTTTAAGTGTATGAAACAGTTTACCAAGAGAAAAATGTGAAATTTTAGAATTGTGTTAATGTCTACTAGAAATTATTCATTTCTAAGCCAGGACCAAGTTTCATTATCCAATAGCTGCTCTCAAGAATGAAGCTAATTTACATTTAAAATAGGAGTACAGTCTACTCTTTAAAAGCACAATGATAAACACACCAATTTGACAATTACATTAATATGAGTATTTGCATAATCTGTCTTGCACACCTGTTCTTAATTTGAAGCAGCTGCAGGACAAATCACATCACACTAATCTCAGCGGGTATGTGTGTGTTCCAAACAGTAGCGCGCGCATCTTATTTTTTGACGATCTTTTATTTTTTAAATGTTTTCTGACTTTTTAAAAAAAATTGGCAAAAGTTTTCCAGAAGCCATAGTATTTACTTGGTCAATATTAATTAGTGGAATTAGCATAAAGCCAAATAATACTGTCCCTTACATTTTGGCTTCCTCTGTTTTGACATGTGATAGTAACAATTTTTTTTGTTGAGGTTTTTTTTCCTTTTTAAGTAACGTGTAACATGTATTTAATTTACACCAAAAAGGATTCAAAGGAACAATAAAAATATATCTAGAAAACTTCAGTAAGAAATATAACCAGAGAATTAATAGCAAATGCATTAATGGAGAATCAAGCAACATCTACAAATCATCTGGAAATGTGTCTGCAACATGGATAATCGTGGGATCTTTTGGAACCTCTTTTCTTTCTTTTTTTTTTTTTTTAAAGATTTTATTTGTTTATTTGACAGACAGAGATCACAAGTAGGCAGAGAGGCAGGCAGAGAGAAAAGGGAAGCAGGCTCCCTGCCGAGCAGAGAGCCCAACGTGGGGCTCGATTCCAGGATCCAGGATCGTTAACTGAGCCGAAGGCAGAGGCTTTAACCCACTGAGCCACCCAGGCATCCCTGGAACCTCTTTTCTTAATCAGGTTCCATTTATGTTTTAAGAAACCTAGATCAGAATTTAAGAAGCAGAGCCTTACTTTCATCTTGTAAAGGATCCACTTTGTGTTTATGTGTATCCAAACACACACTCAGTGCCATCAAAAAGGAAGTCAGTTTGATTATTGTTACATATTCTTGTGCTTCGAGTATTTAAATCCTTCAGTTAGACTCTAGCTGGTGGAATATAAGACACCATGTAATCTGTCAATAAAACTGTCTCTCTTTAATCTTCTATTATGAATGGGAAATGAAATTAGAGCTTTCTAAAGATGCTATTTGTTTCCTGAAAATTGAATGAGAGCATGCACAGTAATGAGCTAGAGCAACAAAGATGATCTGTTTGTTTGCATGCTGTTGACTTCCATAGAGGTAAACTGAATGTTTGGATTCTTAGTTCAGTATTTCATTCAGAATCTGGTTTTTACGAGTGCTCTCATTATGTTGGAAGACAAAAATACACTCACTGTAAAAATGTAGAAAAACATTCACTGTAGCTTGCATTTCTATGACGTTTTATGCTCATTAGTTAGCAGTTCTTACCATAAGAGAAACCGAGATTCAGAAGAGTTAAGTGATTCACCCAAGTTCTCATAGCCTGTACCAGCGTTATGGTCCAGGTGTTCTGACCCCAGAATATTCTTTCCGACAACTCACAGCTGTTTTTCAAATGAATAATAGCCCTTAGGTTAGATAAATAGGAGAAAGCATTTTTACTAATGGAATATTTGCAAGTTTCTTTTATCTTTCATGTCACAGCATCTGAACTATTTCAACTCCTGGCTTCAAAGGTACTAGAAGCCACTGTTTCAAAAGTTACTATAATAAAAGAAAAGAACTATTTTCTATTTAGATAAATATAGTGCAAATTCTTACCGAGAACCAAGACTGGTTACTCCACGAGTAGCAAAAAAAATTTTATTACTATATAATTTAGGCAATAAAACCAAGTTATAGTGATTGCGAGAAAAGCAATTTTCACAGTCGTGACCTCTATATAATTATATTTCTAAATATTCCGTATTTTATTTTTCTTCATTAAAAACTTTACATATATAATTGAGCACACAGAAAAGTACCTTAAACAGATAAGCTGGCATGTCATGGGGCCTGTGGAACATAATGGAATGAAAACTCTATTTGTATGTAATGAATATGCACATTGTACAATATTCTAACAACAAATTTCACTTTTTCTCTGAGTATCAGAATATTTTAACCTCAATAAATGAGTCATAAATTTCTAAATTTTAAAATAATCGTGTTTCTTTTTGTTTTTGCTAGCAAGACAAAACTGGCTCATTATCAAAGTTAAAAGCTTTTGACATGTAACATACAAAGAAGGCTCATTTTTTTGTAAATGTAAGCTATAGGGAAGATATATTCCTTTGCTAAAAATAAAGCATTAGGATAATAAACTTCAGAGCTAGAGACTGAGTCATATCTTCTCAGTTGACAGAAAAGGAAAATGAGGTCCCACAACTGAGCTGCCTTCTCCAAGGTCACAGAGTGAGTGGTGTAGTCAATCCTTGAGTCCAAAGCCTCTTTGGACACCACAGAATCTGGTTTCTTACCTTTATTACAAAGCCCAAACTAAACACTGATGGATCAGCTACAACATCTTCATGCTTTTCTAGCCTAAACTAATCTATACTCCAATGGATGGATATACAAATAAATCTTACATTGGAAAAGATCTGCAAAAGATAAAACTGCCTTCATTTTAGCCTGGCATAATGATGCAGGTAAATACATGTATACATGTGTTAGCAGGATTGCTGGAGTTCAGGTGAAGTTCAATTCTTCATACTTTTCTGAACTGCCTGAATTATTTTTGCAAGCACACACTGCTTTAATAATCACTTAAAATTAGGCTATCTTATTGCAAACTGAAAATAGAACCTCTAACAGTAGTTATATTTTTCATACAACATGTTAATAACTCTTAAAAACCTTTACTGTCATGAAGACTCAGCATATGAGTACTCTGATTTTTCATATTAAAGTAGAATTTATACTCTTGCCTTAGTCCAGCAATACAGAAAAATGAATGCCTACTACCCATGGCATGATGGTTTCTTTTTTTTGACAGAGAGATCACAAGTAGGCAGAGAGGCAGGCAGAGAGAGAGGGAAGCAGGCTCCCTGCTGAGCAGAGAGCCCGATGCGGGGCTCGATCCCAGGACTCTGGGACCACGACCTGAGCGGAAAGCAGAGGCTTTAACCCACTGAGCCACCCAGGAGCCCCTGATGGTTTCTTTCTAATGTTAAGAAATTATTAACAAACTTTTTTGCTCTTTTTCCTCCACTTTTCAATCTGAGTGAAACCCCTTCATGATCAGCTCCCCCATTTTCCCTTTAATCATCTCTATCATATTACTTGTTATCTTTAGACTTGCTCCCAAACTTCAGCATCCCTCTTAGATTCTGGAACTCAGTCCTAAACAAATTTTAAAGAACCACAAACAAAGCTTAAGGAGGCACAATATTAAAGAAAACCTTATTCTGCTTAGTCTAAGAGGGATGACTGATTCACTAAACACTTAGAGAAAAGTAAAATCCAATTTATTCCATAGAAGGCTCTAAAAAGGCACAACTGTCAAGCACTTTTTTTGTTTTGTTTTATACCTTACAACACTGAGTTTTGTTTAAAATGGCTTAGAAGAATGGTTATTATCCTGAATTTTATCTAGTCAGATTGCCATCTCCCCGAGGGTAAGAATACTTTTGAATCCCCTATGGTACCTGGTGTCTGCCTAGCAAAGTGTCTAACACACTAAGGGCATTCAGACACATTTCTCTGATGGATTGAATGACTGAGGATATAAATTCTAATACATGGAGATACTGTAAACCACTTTTGAAATCGCACTGCTGTTCTGTTTTAGCTTGTGGTTTTTCCATTGGACCATGAGAATCATTTGTTTCCTATGAAATTCTATAGAGGAAGCTCTTCAATCTATTTCTATATTACTCCAGAACTCTCTTTTTCTTAAATCAAATAAGTATCTACTTGAATAGAATAGGAAGCAAAAAGGTGGTATATGAGGAGAAAATATAGTAGCCAACCTCTGTTTTAGTTTAGCTGTGCTGGAAATTATGGAATGGGAATGCCAAATAAAATAACTACCTCAGTTGCTTAAGTAATCATTTCTAATTTGGTTTACGAAATATTTCTATCAATTATGTTGAGAACAGATGTTTCTTTCAAAGCCATCTGTATTGATGGGACATTGGGAATCAATGCTATTTTGGGCCTTCAGTGATGGCAAGAACATTTTAGCAGTGAGTAATCCATTTATCAGCACTCCATCAGAAACCCAAGGTTTTTTGTTTTGTTTTTAGATTTTTATTTATTTATTTGACAGACAGAGATCACAAGCAGGCAGAGAGGCAGGCAGAGAGAGAGAGGGAAGCAGGTTCCCTGCTGAGCAGAGAGCCCGATGTGGGGCTCGATCCCAGGACCCTGGGATCATGACCTGAGCCGAAGGCAAAGGCTTTAACCCACTGAGCCACCCAAGCGCCCCCAGACACCCAAGTTTTTAAATGCACACTGCTTCAACACGTTCTTGTGTCCTCAAAGACTCAGGAATCACTAATCAGAAAGTACCCGAATCTTTTTTTTTTTTTTACTCTATGTATATGTATCTGTATTTCATTAGATGGATTTCAATACTCAGTTAATTTATCAAAGGGGTTGTAAAATGGGACCTGAAGGCCATAGCAGGGGAGAAAGGGAAGGAGAAAGAAAAAGAAAAAGGGAAAATGAAATAAAGAAAGAGGGGTGAAAGAGTGAGAAAGGGAGAAAAAGAAAGAAATGGATATCTTCTTCAGAGGAAAAATGAGCTCTCAAGTATTGTCTATTTCTAACATTTCCCTATTACCTTGCATCTCACCTCTCACTGGGAAGCTATTAGGGTTTGATCTTCTGGCCTAATGATATGCAAAATGACTATTGCAAGTAAGTACTAGAAATGAAATGAAACCACATACAAGAAGAGCAAGATATAAAGTAGGTAGACAAATCTTTAAAAAAAGATTATAATTTTACTACAGAGAATAAAAAATAATATGGTTATTTGGGTTACTCTCTTTGCTCTCTACATTTATGATGTATTTCTCTAAAGGAAAGTTCATTACACTATTTCCTTTGTTTGAAAGATAAAATCCAGTTGCACTAATTCCATAAACCATGTATTTTAAGAAGAAGACGGACTAAACTCATTTTAATTTGACAGACAGAGGTCACAAGTAGGCAGAGAGGCAGGCAGAGAGAGAGAGGAGGACGCAGGCTCCTGGCTGAGCAGAAAGCCTGATGCGGGGCTCGATCCCAGGACCTTGGGATCATGACCTGAGTGGAAGGCAGAGGCTTTAACCCACTGAACCACCCAGGTGCCCCAATATACTGAATCTTTAAGAACACTTCAGTTGTAACTAAAAATACTAAAACTTACAACAAAGCCCTACAACTCACTGATCTTTAGTCATGTTACATATGTTTGTATCTTTCTAAATTTTCTTGGAAGAAAAAGAAAACAACAAAATTTCTTGTCACTAAAATATCTCAAGTGATAAAATCTCTTTTCACATTCCCCTTAGGCCATATGAGTTGGTACTAACATCTATGGTAAACTATTGGTGGCAAACACTATTAGGTACTTACTATAATATTAATCCTTCCTTTTTTCTCTACGAAAAGGATCCAAACTTTGTTTAGTGTAGAAGTACCTGGTTAAATGTAATCAGTTTCCCAGATTCAGCTGAAGGAATGAATGTTCATGTGATACTGTTCAGGCCAACTAGAAGGAAACAGAAGCTCCTGTGTAAGGCTTCTTGGAACACCTGTTACTAAAGGGGGGCTGATTTAGCTGGCACACACTAATTTGTATTTTTTCCTCCCCTTCTTTCTGTCTGGAACATGGACATTATGTCCGGAGAAGGGGCAACCATCTTGTGACCATGAAGACAGAGGCCACACAAAGGGGAAGAGCAGGAGGCTAAAAGAAATGCAGGTCTTTTGTGTCATCCTTGAGCAGCTCTTCCAGCCCAATCTGGACTGTGTGTCTAAGGAGTTCATGTTCTATGAAAAAAAAAATCTGTATTTCTAAATAGAGCAGCTGATAAACTTCACAGAAAATTAGATAGTATTTTAGTGGAAATATTCAAAACTCATATGACTAAAGCAACAGATATAATCAAGTCATAAAAGTCGTATACCAATAAATCATATAGAGAGTATAGTTCCTTGATGACATCTCATTTGTAATCCTGTACATTTCCAATATAGTTTTGTTAAGCAGACTTCTTACTTCCAGTTCCCCAGTAAAAGTATCATTGATATTTAGTGGGGTCAGAAGCATGACTAGTACAGGATAATGAAGCAGTATATCTTATTCAAAAGAAACAGACTGATTAGGGAGGAAAGAGCTTATTATAAGCAAAATATTATACATATATAAAATTAATAAACCAGAAGATAAAATCAGGAAAGAAAATATTTAAGAAAAGATAAAGGGAGAAAGTATTAGTTGTTATTGTTAAATAAATATATTACATATTATTTATACAGGAAAAGGAATCAGTTGAAGTATTATTCATAAACAGATTGCCTAACTATAACAAAGATAAGATCTATTAGCAACCTGAGAGGAGGTGGGTAATGTCACCTGAATCATGTAACTGAATCTTTATAACTAATATGTGCGGGATAATAAAATAAAAGTGTGATATGGGTTCTGGAAATACATATGGGTGAGGGATTATTTCTCTCTGAAGAGTCAGAGAAGACTTGAGGGAATAGGGCTTTTAAGTTTGTGTAGGAGTTTGGTAACTAGAGAATGGGGGTGAGTGGGAATGAAGTTCTAAACAGAGTGAGAGATAAAACAAAAGCAAGTAGGTATCAGAGTTCTTTCAGTTTATGATGCCCTGGAAGGTGCCTGGTATAGAAGAAACAACTTATAAACATCTGTGAATGAATGAATAAATAAATACATAGCATGTTCAGTAAGCAATATGGATTAAGCCCTGGGTGTAATGTATCAGATATATGAAGATAGACAGCCTTTTATGCCATGCTGAGAGCCTGAAGAAAAGGGCAACTTTCACATTAGGGCAGAAGAATATGGCCCAATTAGATAAGAAAGGCTTATACCTGGAGATGGAAGAACACAATAAAGGAAAGTTGAAAAGATGAAAACTTTGGATAAGGGTAGAGAGAGATAAATAATTTCAGTTGAAAACAACTTGATTTGAGATGCCCTAGTGTGCAACTAATAAAACATACCCAGAGCCTTGGAGAAAGGGGGAACTTGATAAGAGACTAGTGCTGGTCAATGGACACCATGTATTTACACAAAATATACCATGTGCCAGACACTGGAAGCACAAAGATGAGTAAGACTGTCCCAGCCTTCAAGGAGTATATAGTAATTATGATTCAGTGTGATACATACAAAAATAATACATGATTCATATAAAATATGATTCAGTATGATACATACAAAAATAATTCTCAAACACAGAAGTAATGTATAAAAAGGAATAATTAATTATATTTGTGTGTGTGTGGCAGGAGAAGATACCAAAGAGACTTCATGGAGTAACTGACAATGGGAATTAAAAGCTACCCAGAAGTTTTCTAGATGAAGGTGGGAAGTGCATATTGAGAAAAAGAAAGGCAGGGTCAGCTTTGTACACTCATAAAGCAATTTTAGAGAAACTGCTGCTCATTTAACATGTAAAAAGTGTGTGGTAGACAATGAGATCAGTGTGCTAGGGCCATTGCAGTAGACAGCTGTCTTTGAAGCCAGTGAGCCTTTCCTTAAGGTTTCTGACATGGAAAGGAGGCCAACTAGGCATGGTGGATCATACTGAGGACTTCAGAAAACAGATATTATTTTTTAATTTTTATTTAATTAATTAATTTATTTATTTAGAGAGTGTATGCAAATGAGTGGGGGAAGGGCAGAGGGAGAGAATCTCAAGCAGACTTCACACTGAGAGGGGCTTGTTATCATCACCCTGAGATTATGACCTGAGCCAAAATCAAGAATCAGAAGCTTAACTGACTAAGCTACCCTAGGTGCCCCCACATATTATTTTTTTTAAACCGAAGATAAGAAGAGAATGAGTTCACCAGTGAAGATTTTGCTGACTAACAGTACTAATGAGAACTGATTGAAAGTAAAAATAAAAATCCACACATATTGTTGGAAATGATCCTGGAAAAAATAAACAGAGAGAAATGTCTCAAAAAACATACTCAGGTGCCTTTTGAATGAGCTCAGATTTAAGGGTATATGTATATATAAACAAACAAGCAAAGAAAGAAAAAACAGAGGAACAAGATTCAAAGAGTGCTAAATCTGGTAGGAGCATGAAGTATCATTAGTTCAGCTTTTTCATTGTGTAAGTTGGAAAACAGAGTCTCAGAGGGGAAAAATAACATAGTACATTAATAAGAGAATTCAGGTTCAGTACTTTTTTATTACAGGGACCCACTGTTGCAGAAGAGTAGTTCAGGGTTCCTGCATATTCTACTCCATAGAAAATCTTCTGGAGATTCTAAAATATTTTGATTTTCCAAAATCCCATCCCCTCCAAAGTTTTACCCAATGGTCTGAGGTGGACCTTAAATTCTCCATTTTTTAAAGGTTTTCAAGGAATTGCTTGCATTTGGAAACCACTGGACTAAATGAAGTCTAAGACTGTGTAGGAGACTAGGGATTGTTACTGATTAAGGGAAATATATTCTCCTGTAATAAAGAGAAAACTTGGCAATGATCTCCTAGTTTTTGAGAAACTACATCTTTAATCATATTGGAATCACCAGTTAGTGTGTTTTAAATGTCTGTCACGTGCTTGGTTCTACGGGAAGAAAGGCAGAATATGAAGAGAACGATTTTATTCTTTGTGGAGTTTTTTTGGTTTGTTTCTACAAAGATATTCTATTGAAGAATTTACTAGAGTTTTTCTGCGAGACAACAGATTTTCCTCCTGTCAGCACATCAGAATGCTCAGTGTGTTCCTTGGTTTGTCACTTGAGAACTTGCAGTAGCACTCACAGTAGAAGATATCAAGGTGGCAGTTTTTACAGCAGTGCAAGTGTAACATCAGAAGTGTAAGAATTTATATACTGTGCAAAGGAATCTTCTATTTTGTGTTATGATAATGCTTACCTACTAGGTACCACCTGTTCTAGGTCCATACTCATAAAACTAAAAATCGGCATGATTGTGACACCTGGGTGGCTCAGTCTGTTAGGCGTCTGCCTCGGGCTTAGGTCCTGATCCCAGAGTTCTGGGACAGAGTCCTGCATCAGGCTCGCTGGGGAGTCTGCTTCTCCCTCTGCCTGCCACTTCTACTGCTTGTGCTCCCTCTCTATTTCTCTCTCTTTGACAATTAAATAAATAAAATCTTTTTTTTTTAATTGGCACAATCAAACAACAAAGGCTTTTTAAAAAAAGCCACCAAGGGGCGCCTGAGTGGCTCAGTGGGTTATGCCTCTGCCTTCGGCCTGGGTCATGGTCCCTGGGTCCTGGGATTGAACCCCACATTGGGCTCGCTGCTTGGCTGGGGGCCTGCTTCCTCCTCTCTCTCCGCCTCTCTGCCTACTTGTGATCTTTGTCTATCAAATAAATAAATTAAAAAAAAAAAAGCCACCAAATACCTTTAGGTAAGCCAGATGAGACTGAACTGTTAACTGAATGTAAACAGGGATTCTCTCATTTCAGGACTAAACTATCAAGCTCAGAATGCTTGGGCCAAACAGCCAACAGCCCATGGTCATTAACATAAAGCTTCTACTCCTCTACTGAACTTCTAATAGGGTCTTTTCATTCCTAAGACACTGCCCTCCCGCATGCGCTTAAAAACATTCCAGGCAACTTTTACTCTGAAAGAGTACTCCAGGTCATTTATTAATGTCCCTGAGATTTAAAATTAAGGAGGAGGAAATGATAACATTAATATCGAGTGCTTCTCTCAATTCTTCACATAAAATATCAGCACGGAAGATGGGGAAACTTGTTTGTTCGCTTTGGATTCTTTCCCATGTAGGCTAGAGTGCAAGATTAAGCAGAGTGAATTCTCAAAGTTCACAGATGCTGAGGATTGGCCAGATTATTTTGAGACGACCAAGTTGCAAGGTTTCAGGCATTACACTTCTGTAATTTGTCAGGGAATCAAGGATGCTGGGAGGAGGATGATGTAGTCTTTAGATTGCTGAATTCTCACTGACATAAACTAACCCCTTCACTCCCATGGATTCTTCTATCATGAATGTAGTTTTGCTGTTCTCAACCTGTTATCATTGGGAGAACAGCCTGTGATGTAAAAAAAAAAAAGAAGAAGAAGAAGAAGAAGTTTCTTCTTTAAAAAATGATATGATATTATTCAAGAGGTAAACTTTATTGAAAGCTAGAAGCTGTTAACTTATGCTATACTTGGCAGATGACAATGGTAGCCTGATTCAGAATAAGAACAGGATTTGGAAGGAAGCCTGCCTCTAGAGATCTCTCCATGTTTTTGAACTGGGAATTTCTTGAATTTGAGGGTTCATGAAGATCTCAGAATGCATACCTTGTGAATGTCAAGGGTCTACTATAATTAGTTCTCATGAGTGGTTTCTTCCTTATCTAATCAGAGACATAATTTTCATCTTAAAAAATCTACTACACTATAGCAATTTATTAATATTTATTAAGTGCCTTTGGGAAAAGTAACTTAGTGCCCAACCATAATTTAACTTAAAATGCGTTAGATTCTTATAATGAGCTTATATGATTTTCTTATTTAGGTAGGGTAACTTAAATATTTTTGAAAGAACAATTCATTATACTTCTGTTTGATCATTTCAAAAGGCTGTGCTTCCAATTTCGCATTATTTAAATAATCATAATCAGCACAACTTGAGATCTTCATGAAAAACTGGCCATTTAATATAACTATCCCAAACAATTCTAGTTTGAATATTTATCTCCCAATGAGTTTTCTGGAAAATCTGACAAAAGGATTTAAGGAATGATGGCAACCATTCTGTTGGTGACTTTTACAGAGCCACCTATAAGTGTTATCAGTAATAGGAGAATGCTAGCACTTAACAAAATGCCCCAGGGTTCTAAGTAGCCAAGATATTCAAGAGCAGAGTTCCTTTCATACTAAAACTACAATTTAAAAAAGCAAGATGGAAACTTTTCTTGGGGCAAGATAAGAACTAAATATCAGATACTGGATTGTAAGAAGCAGCACACTTTTCCTATTTTGTTGGTAAGATGATATGCTGGAATATCTTTTAGGGTCAAGATAGAATCAAGTAATTACAGGCATTTAAAGTTCCTCTTTTCTCAATCTGTGACTGAAGGGATAGAGATTAAGCAAACTGGACAAGATTACATGATGAGAGAAAAGAAGGTTGATAAAGGAAGAAAGAGTATAGTAGAAAAGGTGAAGGTAGCAGAGAAATTTTAAGAAAACCAACTGGAAATGTAGAATGCAGGATGATAGAAACATGAATAGAATCCACTGAGGAAACACAAGGAATCTTAAATGTAACTGAATTTCAAAATAATTTCACTTTTCATCTTTAATCATGTACTCACACTGTTCACTTTGTCATTCAATTTAGCTTGTACAACACCTCCAAACATCTTAAGATAAAATTCACAGCCTAAGTCTTAAATCCTATGGAGAGCTCCCTTAACAATATTAATGTTCTACTTCTTTCTTCCTCTCACTTTAGTTAAGATGGAGAAGTCAAGGGAATATGTTCTCAGAATCCTAATGGATTACACAATGAAACACGTGCTTGGGTAGGTAAGAAAAGAGAAAATTTAACTTCCTAGAAAGCAGTTTTCTTCCAGATTTAATTTATGGGAACTCAGTATTAGATATGCAATACACATTTACTTATACAATTAGAGACACACAGAAATATGAGAAATAAAAGTACATTTACTAATTTTCAATTTAACATTAACATTAAAGTACATTTCTCCTCCCCCCCTTCATTATTGATAACCTTAATACTGCAGATCCTAAGAGTTACTGGTGAATGACAAAGAAAGAGGGGGATTAAACATCACCAATGTTGCAATTCAACATTGTATGTATGAAAATGCTCATCCTCATGAACATTGCTTGTTATGGTTGACAAGCTCCATCTTTTAAAAACTGCTCTGTTCCTTGACCTTCCTTGATATATTAAATGCTAATCTGGTTCTTCCTTTCCCCTCTTTTTTTTCCTCCCCCTCTGCTTTTTTCTTCTTGCTCTAAAACATGTGGATATTACTGAGCTCCTCTTGGTAAATCATCTTTCCCAGAAATCTTCTCCACTCTCCTGTATTTATCTATCACTTCTGGATTATTTCACAAATATTTGTCTCTGGCTATAACCTCTCTGGCAAGTTGTAATTTTCTAAATGTTTGCTATTTCAACTTACTTTTCTTGCCATTACCTCAAACTCAACATGTCTAAGGCTCAATTCATCATATGCCTATTTAAACAATTTTTTTAAAAGTTTATCCTTATTCCAGATCCCTCGCAATTCCCTCCCCCCAAACATTCTCCAAATGCCTATCACTTGCTTATCAAAAGCCTTTAAGGTCCCTGCTACCTAAACCATATAGAACATACTTGTTAGCTTGGCATTTAGGGTTCATAGCATTTATACAAGTATTTATTGAGCTCTATTTTTCACCAGGCATCATTAGGCTCTAGAGATGAGCAGGACATTCATAGTACCTGCTGTCACAGAGCTCAGAGTCTAGGAGGAAAGATAAACATTAAAATGTAAGTTTACATGTGGCAAGTGTGAAATATGGATTCTTTGGGGGTTCTCTAGCAGGGATAGATACTTGAGTAGTACATAAAACACTCACTGCTGCTTTCCTATAAATTAGGCATGTGTAGTGAATAGTGAAAATTATGGCCAAACAAAAGGAACCATATTATAGAATATTTATAAGTGGATTAAATAACAATTTTCTAGAGCTCATCATAGTGGGAATTACTTATTAACTCATTATAAGTGCAAGGATTTATGCTGGTTACTTTATATAATATTCTTTTTAGTCTTCATAACAATTTTGCAAGATAGGTATCCTTATTCCATTTCTAGAGATGAGGTAAAAGCCTCCAAGAGATGGACTCCAAGGACTCTACCCAAAGTCTTGCTAACTGATTAAAAGCAAGGTGGGTTTCAGACTCAAAACATATGTTCTTTTTCCTACATGCCATGATTAGATCATACACAAGTTTCCCACATAGTGATACTTAGCAGTGATAGACTGGACATCCTAGAGCCTCTTCCACAGGGTGTCAGCCTTGAGCAGCTGGCTACAGGTGGCAACATCACAATATTTTGGGAAAGATTTTATTCTATAACATTCTTGTAAAACTGCCTATTTCATGCTGCCTTTTACAAAATGTTCTCTACTGTAATGAGAAAATCAGAACTATACAAGGCATAATCAGAACTTGTGAATAGTTTTTAAGTTAAACTTTTTAAAATTTATGATTTATGATATAAAAACAATGTATGAGAGATACCGCTTAACTTCTTGATACACAGGAAATATAAATAACAAAAAAAAAACTACTATTAAATTTTCTGCATCATAGTACATTGCCCTACTTAACCATATTGCAAACTTCTTTATTATGTTACTTTCAGTTTTTGAAACAAAAGATGTTTTAGCTTCTAATTCTTACATACTAGAAATCAGAAGTTACGTTGAAGAGGAAATATTCAATAGTATTCTTTACCAATGTATGCATGAACTTTTATAATTTCCTAAACATATTTATCAATGTCTAATTCTAGACCTACAATTAGTATTTTCTCCTGGGATATATATTTCATTATTTATATTTCATACCTTATTCTTGATTTTTTCCTACAACATGAAATTTTAGAAGTGCTGATCAGTTTACTGCAGAATTCGTTTTGTCAGCAGATGTTAATTTTAGCATTTTGAACTAAAGAAGTAGAGAAAAGTAGAAATTTGCTAAATTGTATCATATCACAACATATTTTAATGTAGATTATCAAAGTAAATACATAGGTAAAATAATTCTTCATGTAGCTTATATTTCTCCTAAAATTAATTTATAAAACAAGTTCAAGGTATTAAACAGAACAAAGTTTTCCCAGATAATGATAAATGATACTTGCACAGTGGTTTCCATGTATATGGGATTTAATACTTTGATTCCAAAACATTATTTTTGGCTATGGTATGTTAATTAAAAAGTGTTTTGTAACTGAAAACAAGCAAACAATCATACTCCTTAACTCTTAAGTTAAAAACCCAGCAAGAAACAGCTATTCCTGAAAAATTAAGACGCCTAGGGGCACCTGGGTGGCTCAGTAGGTTAAAGCTCTGCCTTCGGCTCAGGTCGGCTCCCAGGAACCTGGGATCAAGCCCCACATCGGGCTCTCTGCTCAGCAGGGAGCCTGCTTCCCTTCCTCTCTCTCTGCCTGCTTCTCTGCCTACTTGTGATCTCTGTCTGTCAAATAAATAAATAAAATATTAAAAAAAAAATTAAGATGCCTATAACTTACTTGAAAAAAAAAATCTATAAGCACAGATTGTAATATTTTGCTGATCAGTTCCCCCAAGGCCTTTATTTTAAAAAAATGTTGAGTGGCTTCCTTAAACTTATGTAACTAGTTTGTGGCAGAGTCAGAATAAGATCCCTAAGTTTAATTCAGTTTTGCTTTTTATTCTTTCAATCTTCAACTATTTAACACAGTTATTTTTAAAAAGTTTAATTACCTAGTAGAAAAGAGAACCTTAGATTTTTAACCTACAATGAAGGAAGTGATTACAATACTATATACTAATATTCATCTAAGATAGCAAAGCAATGTCATTTACCTTAAATTTACGTCTCTGCTCTGCACAGCTGTTGAAGAACCACAAGTCTGTCTCATGGCTGTAAATGTAACAAGAACAATAATGCGACCAATTTTCATACCTAAACTAAATTAAGTAGATTTGTCATAGGCTAGAAAACTGATAATGTATTTTACAAAATAATTTAAAGTTTACAGATTATGGAAGTGTGCATATGTGCATATGCATATGCAAGTGTGTGTCTCTGTGTACATGTGTGTTATTAAATAGAGTAAAAGCAATTTGATCTGGAAATTAGTTTCATGAATTGAAAGCATTACTTATTCTCTTTGGCTAACTTTTCTTTTTATGGACCACTATGGGTATACCAAGTTTAGGAAGTGTTAGGAGTAGATATTAATAAATATCAGAAATCAAGATAAGAGTCTGTCTTCAGCTGTTATAGTATGTTTTCTGGGGTACAAAGTAAGCATGTAAAGAAGAAACATCTGGTAATGCTTAGCTTGATATCAGCTCCCATTTGCATCACAATCTTTATATATTATTCATCAATATGTCATTAATCAATGTACCTACTGACTGGACCTGTTCAACTGGTGTTTTATGTAATGAATAGAAAATGTAAACATGTTTCAAATACATATATTCAGATACCTGTACATGAAAGTGAAATTACTATACAATCGGTACTCAAGCTTGTCAGATGTGATTTTTTCTTTCCATTTTTGTATTAGATAGGCTAATATCTATGCCACCCGTAGCACAAAACCCTGAAAAAATGTAAATGAGAAAGTAATAGATAAATACTAGTCTGCTAGAAATAGACTCTCTACCATGTCACACTTCAAATCTGGCTACCTCTTCTCAACATTTAAAAGAAATCAGTTGAGTGTAACAAGACCTAATATTGTTCTTGTGACTTGAGCCATCAAAACAGATTTTTTAAAAATCGTATTTTTTCAAACTTTATAAAATAGTTCTCCATCAAAACTATATTTTAAAACAAAAAACGCATACTCTCCTTTGGTCCTCCAGAAATGTGTTATGCCTGAAAAAGCACAAATCACCATGCTCTATTATCAGCACCAAATACCTAGCCTTTGCAAGTGCAGATTTTGAAACATGTTCAATTATCTTTATGAATTTTAAGAAATAATCTACACCAACTCTATTTTCAAAGATTAGTTAAACTCTTAGTTAAGCAGAAAAAGAACCAGACTGTGAGAAAATTGTGAAGGTTTTAAAGTATTACTTCCATGTAAATGGTTAAAATTTTTAACAAAAATATCCAATCTTTTTCTTTAACATAAGTGGTAATAGTGCATGCAATTCACATTAAATAGCATTTGCGGATGCAAGGATAAGCATTTCCTAGTATCCTCATTTAACAGCTTATGTAAACTTAAACACAATCCCAGTAATGTTTATAGTTGCTAAACTTATCAAATATCAAATACTATGAAATACTAAAACTTTAGGCTCATATTATATTAATAGCAGTGTATATTTTGGTAAACTGCTAAGTCTTCATTCATTATTTCTAAATTCTCATTCATAAAAACCAACTGTACACTCCTATGACATTTTGGCAGTAGACCTGATTAAAATACAAGATAATGAAAAAATGCTATAGTTTTATAATTTATACAATGGAGATATATTAATATTAATATGTATCATAAAACACTAAATATAAGTGACACAAGAAAAATCTTTGTAGTAATGTTTAGCACCTGAAATTGTTAAAAGGTATTTAAATTCCTTTCAATCACCCTTTCACAATAAAATAACAAAACTGAGGACTTCTGCTCAAAATTTTATTTATAAATCTGGTACATGAGCAACAATTTCTGATTTTAGAGTCATTAATATTCCTACATTATGTGTATTTTCTAAGAAAAAGTATGTATATTTTAGTTAAACAAAGTATCAAATCTTGCCTTCCAATACAACAACAACAACAACAAAAAAAAAAAAAAAAAAAAAAGAAAGAAAGAAAGAAAGAAAAACTAAAGCCCAGCCATTCTTTCCAGAGATGCCCTGGTAACCAGCAATAAAGAAACTTCTACTGGACTTAGCTTTGGGGAGGAAGGAACAACTACTTTGTCTATTTTGTCAGAGACATGTTAAAACAGAAGTAGGACAATATGTATGTAGAGTTTTTCCAAAAGTCGAAACAAACTCCTACCTTTGGCTTATGCAGCCAGCCTCTAAGCCCCCTTTGCTATACCAACAACAGTGCAAAATTTCCCTCTGAAGCCACAGTGAGGGAAACATTTCATTTGCTATCTTCTGTGACTTCTATGTAAATTTTTCTCTGTCATGCATGCAAATGTATGGAGAGGCTGTCTTGGAATTAGACAATTCCGATGGAAAGACTCCAGTCACTGGCATTACTTGGGGAGAGATGATGGTGAGAAAAGTGTGTCACCATAAAATTACTGATTAGTTTAAACAAAAGAGTGTGACATTTATTAAAAAGAAAAAAAAAAGAATCCTAAACTCAGGCTGTTTCAATACAACTTTTGCAACCATGGCAGACGTTTGAACTTTTAGACTACTGGAACACATCCCCTCTCCACAAGTCCTCCCTCTTCCCACCCACCTCCCACAAATGGGTTTGTTCCCAAGAATATATATTCTCATCTCAAATTTGTCTAGGGACCAAAAATTTAATCCAGTTTTTACATAATAAGTAGTTTCTGGATTGTGTAGATCAGTAGCCGGTAATTCTGTCATACATACTAAGCTTCAGGAGGCCATCATATATAAGACTTAGTCACTAACCTCTAGGAGTACACCTGAAAATGAAAATAGACAGCTAGGCCATTAAAAAAAAAATCCAAGATTATTTTGGTAAAATAAAGAAACAAGAAAGATGCTTACTTTTTTTCAAACTAAGCTTGCCTTATTACACATGTACATAGCACATGATGCAGGAAAAAACATTGCTTATCTTTCAACAGAGCTGATAAACACTTTGAAAGATGTTTTATGTAACCTCAGATTCTACCTTCCAAACATTTAATAATTACACCCTAGAAATGTATCTTCCCCCCAAACAATGTCCTATGTACTGTGGGTAAGATTATATAAAACAATGGTTATATTATGTAACAAAAAGTTACTTTAAAGGACATACATGCTATCAGTTTCACAGGACAAACATAGTGAATAAGGACAACAAACTCCAGAATGTGTTTTTATAACTGTAGCAACAGCAATAACTCCTTGGCAAACTCAAACAGTTTTTTTGGCAACTCTGGAGGTTTTCTGCATTTGTCCCTTGGATACAACTGCGGAGGGTTGTCTAAGACTGCTTTGTCTCCTTCCATACCATCTTACTATGGCTTTGCTTTTAAAGAGATTTCACAT
The DNA here is from genome assembly GCA_003697995.1 of Taxidea taxus jeffersonii. Classification (NCBI taxonomy): domain Eukaryota; kingdom Metazoa; phylum Chordata; class Mammalia; order Carnivora; family Mustelidae; genus Taxidea; species Taxidea taxus. The sequence continues at coordinate 22,509 of ML108648.1, forward strand.
TTTACTTTAACTTGTTTGTGAATAAAATTCTGTTAAAATCCCACAAGTGAATCTTATACAAAATTTCTCATGTCTACGTTTACCAAATGTGTTTTTTTAATATAATTTTTGTAAGTGACCTTGTAGACTTTTGAAATCTATGGGAATAGAAATTTTGTTTTCCTTTCAAGAAGATAAAATGAGCTTTTTGAATTAAAATTACTGACATATACAAATGTAAAAATTTTCTGAATGTATACAACTGGGTCTGCATATTTATTATCATTATGAGCATCTTTTTTTTTTAACTTTATTTAAGCTTTATTTAAACATATGATGTAACCCCACCACCCTCACCCAACCCCTCTTCCCCCCACCCCCCTCAGTTTGTTTTATGACATTAAGAGTCTCTTTTGGTTTTTCTCCCTCCCGATCCCATCTTCTTTCATTTTTACTGAGCATCTTTTAAAATAAAATCCCAAGGACAAGAATGGTTTACTAACCTGCAGTGGTCTCTGTTTATCACTGCTCTTAGGAGATTTCAATCCACTTGTTTGCTGCTGTAACAGAAGTTGTCTTGCTGCTTGGAGAGCCTAGAAGTAAAAAAGGAGCAATATCTAAATACTTTGTTGACAGGTAAATTGATTATCAATAACTGATTATTCCTTGGTTAATAGTAAAATGCTTCAATGTATGAGAACCCCTTTCCCATCCTCCTTTCTAGAAAGAATTATCAAAGATCTTCTAATGTGAAATAAAAATTCCACATATCACACACATACAACTTTACTTAAAGTCATGGAGATACATGTAATCCTGCAGGAAATAAAGTTAATTTGTTTAAAGTGCTTAAAGAGGAAAAAATCATAAACTGCATCAATAACTTCATTTCCACAAGGAACTTGTCTCTGAGTGTTCAACTAAAATGCCCACTCCCTTTTAAATTATCATTCAATTTGCATTTTCATATTACAATTTTGAAGCAAAAGCAATAGACTTCAAGTGTTACCGGAAGCTGTAATTAAATTTGACAAATCAACATCAGATTATCTTGAAAGTGAATTAATAAGGATTTTCACTAAAGATTAAAAACACTTTTTTTGTACTTACAATTCAAGGGGAAACCTCTCCTTTGACAAAATAAAGTGCAGTTTTAATGCCAAATAAAATTGAGTGGTTTTCATTTGCATTCTTAGCAAAATCAGAGAACAAAGAAATTACCACTCAACCAATCAGGTTTGTTTCTATGTGTGACAGAATACCAATCAAAATAGAAGATGTTTTCATTTATTTTTATGTTTTTTCTTTTACCCCATTCAGGAAAATAAAACTTTACATAAGAAATTAATGTAAGCATTTCTTTTACAGGAGGAGGGACAGCTTGATGAGTGTATTATATAAACTTATATAAAAATGAATGCCATAAAAATACATATTGAGATGTTTTAAAAGCAGCAGTGTACATTGAAGGAAAAAAAAACTTTTTAACAGCCTCTACTTTGCAAACTCATTTTTTTCTCTCAATAACTGAGGTCAATGAGTACGAAAGATGAAATTTTTCAGCATATACAGCTAAAATAAATCATTGCCCTCCTCCATTTTTCAGTGTTTTAGAATATGAGGTAAATTCTTCATGATGGGAGAAATATCTTAGATCAATATTCTACTATAATAATTGAGATTCCAAGCTGATAAAAAGTACAATTTTGATTGGAATCAATGATCTGGTTTTTAAGAGAGTTTCTAGTATCCATGACAACAGTTGCTTTGACAAGATGTGCATATGGCATTACACTGCCAGCTGGTGTGAACAATGTTTGAACTACTGCATTGAGATGCTGCGCAAACAGAAAAAGTTGCCACGTCTTAACCCTCAGGGAAGGCAGTCATCCCCTGATCAATTATGAAAAGACAGAGAGAGGGCTGCTACAGTCTGGCTCCAAGCAAGTTTTCGGAGAAGGCAGGCAGACCTAGAAACCAGAGTAAACACACTGAAGGCACTAGCACCGTCCCCTAACAACACTGATTTGTCTTCCCCAAGCAGGATCTGGCATAGTTTGTAAAGCACACTTCTTACATTGGGAGACTCACTCATAGCCATCTTTTTTTTTTTTTTTTTTCAATTTCTCAAGTAATTAACAACCTAAGTGTTTCTAAGGATGGCACATTCCAGTGAACACAGGCAATTTTATTAGAAAATTCACTTTGAAAAAAAAGAAAGACCAAACAAAAAATTCCACAAATACTTTATTGTCGCAAAACTTTAGTTTAAAATATTTCAGCTAGTATTCTAAATAATACTGCTCTCCTTTTTTAATTGTAACCTATGAAATAACTCCAAATGATATTTTTCAAGTGGGAATTACTATAGTGTGACTTAGGCTGTGTTGTGTCTATGTGAAACCCTAAAAAAAACAAGTCATCTATTTTCACCTTTGATGCCAAAATCCACTCAAATTTTGCCTATTTTTTTTCACAACTGTTTTTTCCCTTTGAGTTCATTAGTTTATTTTGTGTACATGGAGACTTAGTTAGTTTATATTTAATTCTGTAGCCATTTATTATTCTTAAAGGATTCTAATGAGCACAGTTCCGAATCTTGAAATCATGAATGACTGGGACTGAAAGCACTCTAAGAAATCATCTACTCTGAGGCTCTCAGTTTAGCAAATGAGAATAATGAGGACTAGAGTATCAAGTGTTTTGTTCAAGGTCTCCCGCTTCCAGGCCAGAGTGCCATACTGTTTCTGTCCCATCAAAGAAACCATTAGATGACAATGCGTAAAACTCTAGTAAAGGAAGACACATGGCACCACGATGAATTATTTTCACCTGTAAGGAGAGAATATTCATTCATCAAAACCTAAAAGAGAAACTACAATATAATCTTTCCATGTGTGAATTTGTAAGTGCTTGAACAGAACAACTACCACCAAACGTACATTGTTTTTGTAGCTAAGTGTTCCTACCGTCCTCGACTTGGGTTTCACCATGTACTCTACCAATACCTGATGGAACTCTAAACTCTTATAACACTCTGACCATCTGATCAGTTATTACAAATAAACTGAAAATTCTAGAGCTGGACATAAACCTTACCGATTGTTTAGCCTCGCCTTCATATCCTATAGACAAGTAACCAAAGAAGCAATACGACGATAACGTGATTAAAGTCCAAAGCAGTAGCACAGTCTGGTCAAAAGTTCAGGCTCTCGTCTCCCAAGCCTAGGGACCTATTCGTTTTATCACCCTGCATGATGTTCATTGGGCTCAACCCAAACAAGTAATCCAATGGAATATGTAATTAATACCCAGTGGCTAGAGAAAGACTGGAAAATTAGATCTATTAGATTTGCAGTTCACAAAAATTTCACTGGACAAAAGCATACATGTACACTGTTTCTAAAGGAGTAGTAATTATAATGGAATATGACCAATGGCCAGTTAAAGATCTAAAGTACCTTGGTTTCCATATACATTTAGAGAAATCCTTAAAAATAGTCCAGGATCATCTTTCAATACAAATACTTAGGAAAAAGGACCACTTGCCTATTTCAACATTCTTTTAGTAACAATAGAGACGGCAATAGTAAACACAGAGGTGGGAGGACAAAAAACAACTCCACGAGATCAGGATGATTTAGAACTCTCAGGCAGGAATCTTTGGCAATTTGCGTTCTCACTGCAGGCATCACGTGGCATTTTTATCCCCAGTATTCTGGATACCATTTTAGGACTGAATTTCAATAAACAATTGCTCAGGGACGTTTAGTTCATCTTTGTAATTTATTATTGTAGCGATGCAAAAGATGAAAGATTATGAGATAAGATACTTTCATCAATAGAAGGTGTTAGATGTCAAATTACATAAAATATTAATTTGAAAATCACTTGCCCACTTCAGTTGGTAAATAGAAAAGATAAATTCCAGGGCCAGGCATTAAGTTCTATGAGTTGTTTATATGATCACACTCTGCAAAAACAAAACAAAACAGAAAAAAACTTGGAACAAAAGGCAAGAGATGTTTACAAAATCTCCTTTAATAATGACTGAGTGTGATTCTGGTGAACAACAAGAAAGAGGTTTCTAAGGCAGCCAAACCATATTTAGTTTCCAAAAACACATTTGTTTTGAATTAAGAGTGCACTTTACTTAATGAAGTGATCTAATTTTAGTAAAGTTAAAAATAATTAAGGTAGGACATTTTAAAAATTGGAATCAGATTCAATTAAAATATCTTGAAAAGATGAATAAAAACCTTTCTAATAGATTAAAGATATACTTTTAGGCTGCAGAGGTGTGTGGGAATGTGCAAGTTTTTCAGAACTCAGTGCATCTTGCTCTTAAAAATGTGTTACATTTTATGTTAACTTACTGGAATTTTAACTTGAAAAATTTTTATGGAAAACACCATTCCTAATAGTTACTGTCTAATTTCAAATAAATTAAAATTCTGCAAGAAAAACAAAAGTTCATATCACCCTTCCACACAACATAGTAACTTTATGCTACCTATGATTCTCATACACAGAAAGTAACTCTAGTGAGGAGGTCATTATGAGAATTAAGAGTAAAAAAGCTTTGTAACCTATCAGATCAATACGGTTTTCTTCTTGAAGAACACTGAAAACTTCCACCACAACTATAATTGTTTGAGAATAGCTTAGAAACATCCAGTGAAACCAAAAATGTTGAGTATTCTAACATTTATAAATAACTTTTTTTTTCAAAGTAAATATATGTATATTTTGGGAGAAAACAGACATCACTCATATCTCTCCCCATAAAAATAGGAATGCTTAACCTATCAGCCTGTTGCATTTGAGACATTAAAATGAAAAATGACATCTACACCCATTAATATCTTCAATGTATAAACAGCACAGCATGACACATTCTTGAGAGCTGAAGGCTACAAAATCTCTCTGAAACATAAATAACAAAGCACTCAGAAGCATATTTGATGTTGATATTCATCTCTGAGAAAAACACTGCTGCCTAGGCTTCTTGTGAAAATAGATGCAGCCCAAATGGATCTCCTGTAATTGGTTTCAGATAGCGAGGTCAGAAGAAATATGATACAAGAAACGATTATGTGGAACAGGCAAAACAAGAATGTTTACACAGGCACTCCCTAGTTATACTGACAAGGGGTGTATGCTTTGCAGATAACCAGAACCAAAAAAAAAAAAAAAAAAAAAATTGCCAGCAGGACATTCAAAATTTTGCTCCTCATACTCACATGTTTTAACCTTTAACTTATAATGTCTTTAACATGTTACTTTGAATACTGAATGTAAAAATAAGTTTTCAAACAGAATTTCATTGTCTAATTATTTTCACAAGTATGGTTGATAAAAAGTGTATTCGGATCCTTCCACAAAGGATATGAATTCCTATTCTGTTTGGCCTTTCCTCGCATTATGTTCCCACTAAAGAGAATATACTGATAAATGTAATCTGAAGTCTCATAATGCTATTTAATAGAAGAAAATTAATCATCTAATTGTCATATCCTAGTTTCAAACAGCAATCTATCAGAGTGAAATTATGCATCTGTAGCTATTGACCTTTCATTTTATCACGGCTGATCCATAATTAGACTAAGTTTGTTGAGAAAAAAACTAATTGCTAAAAAATATTTTTTTACAATAATTTTTTGTTGTTGTTGTTGTTTCATAGTATATCTTAACATAAAGTTAAGGAATAAATGTGTGGATATATTGTGTTCATAGCATGGACTACTAGGGTAGTCAAACTGAGAAGCTAAGATCTTTTACTTCATGATATTATAATAAGAGTGAGTAATTCATTAAAAGTATCCTATTTACCAACCAAATGTCGGGCTGTTTGGCTCAGCATTCATGATGTAAGTCCAAAGGAAGGCAACAGAGGTATTGAATAAGTGATGGAATGGATTCTTAAGTCACCCTCAGAAGTTCTAACAAAATTCTCAAAGTTCAGATAAAAACCCAATATTCAGGATCTTTCAGGATGGCTCCAAACTCCCAGATAAGCTCAGAGATCCTTGTATAAAATAAGCCTGTGAATTAATGGTAACTAATGGCTAAGACAGGTTTTGTTTTTTCAGATCTATAATCATATATTCAGTTTAATGGGATGAACACATTCTCTTCCTTAGAGCTGGCATTCCATAGGCTACAGTAAATAATACTAAGCAGCCTGGTATTCATATTTCTGTTTTCTTTCTTATTCTGCTGCTAATAATAATGAATTGCTACTGGAACCCATAAAGAACATTAAAATAATCTATAGCAATATAAATATGATTCTTGTTCACAAATTAAGGAATTCTGTCTAATTTCAAAAGTCCCAAGTATGAAAGGTAAAGAGGAATTGGAACTAATTTTATTAAAATCGTTAAAATTGAGATTTTTACAATATTTCTTTATTATGGTACATGTTCCAGGAACTACAATGGCTTATGGGCATTCTCTCGTTATTTTTTTTCTGCTATAAAATATTTTATTACTTTTCCAAACATACTTTGGATTTAGTTTTTATTTCTCACATACCCACAGTTGCTTTTTTTCCTCATTATGAGGCCAATAACCATATTTAGTTTGGATATGGACTGAAGACCTATTACCGCTACATTGTTATACTGTCAACTGGCACACTAGATACCAACTGAAAATACATGCTACTAAATTATAGTATAATATCCGAAAGTAAACAATTATCTGAATCCTGTACTCTGGATTTCCTCTTCAATTTAATAATAAAATTGCAAAAGAGGTAGAATTTGGGAGAGTATTTGCAAGAATAAAAGATATCAAAAATTACTTGTCATTAAAAATTTTTTTACAAGTTTGTTCCATGTACCAGGCAAAGAACTAAGCACTACACACTTGTGGAAGGAGGCAGGTGATGTGACATTGTTTTTACCTTCTAAGATTTTGTGTCTAATAAGAAACATTTCGTTTAAAGTCAAAAGGTCATAAAAATGTTTTTAAAACATTTCAGGGGTTCATAAGTTGAAGAAATTATTTTCAGTTGGGAAGTTCACATAAATTTTTACGGGGATATAAACTGGGATGAACTTACAGACAAATGGTTCATCTTGTAAAGGTGAGAGAACATGGCCATGCCAAGTAGAGGCAAAGAATATGTGGGATCATACACACTGAAGAGTAACTAATCTTGGATAAAACATGTGCTTATCTTAGGAGCTAGTTACACATCATGGGAAAGTGGGTTGGAGCTAATTAATGGACATAACTCAACACTCAATGGAAGAAAGTTTCCATATTATTTAGAAGGTAAAGGCAGATGTTGCTAAATCTGCAAATGATGAGATAAGCCTGACAATACTGAGGTCCTGTTGTGAAGGACAGATGAGAAGTGATGGAGAGAATGAGGAAAGATAAAAGTGTGAGGTAGAAAGGCCAGCTAAAAGGTATGTGCAACTGTCCAAATGTGAGATAATAAGAACTGCTTTAATTAAAACTGAGCATCACTAGAGGTCCTGTCAAAGTGGAATGGCAGGACTTAGTAACTCAGCATGGAGTAGGGGCTTCTGGGAAGGGGTAAATGATGACTTCAAAATTTGAAGTCAAGAGTAACTGGGAGAATAGCTATTCCACTGCTGGAAATGGGGAACTTAGATTAAAAAACACAGGCTTTAGAGAAAAGATGATGCTGTTTACCTGATGGCAGGAAAACCAGAATATTTCTTTAGTATATACCAATAACACAGAGCTCTAGGTTCAGAGTGACTGGGCTGAAAACAGGCTCCCCAAAGTAAGAGATTAGACAGCACTTAGGACAAAGGGAAAGTATTAGATCACTGGTGAAGAGTAAAAAGAGGGAGAAGATCCAGACTTAGAGGACATCTACATTTTGTTTAGAAGTGAGAAAGCAAAAAGGAAGACAATGCACAGTAACAGAAGTTGAAAGACTTCTGAAAAATGTTGAATATGGAACAATCAGAGATTCGACTCCTAGGTATATACCCAAGAGAAATGAAGACACATGTCCATACAAACAGTTGAACATGAATTTCATAGCAGTTTTACTCTTAATAACCAAAAGATGGAAACAGCCCACATGTCCATCAACTGATGAATGGATAAAGAAAATGTGGTCTATCCATATTATAGAATATTACTCAGCCAGAAAATGGAATGAAATATTGACAGATTCCATAACATGGATGAACCTTGAGAACATTATGCTAAGTGAAAGAAATCAGTCACAAAGACCACATATGGTATGAATCACTTATATGAAATGCTCAGGATAGGCAAAACCATAGAGACAAAATTGATCAGCGGTTGCTAGAAGCTAGAGGGAGGAGATAAAACACATTGACTGCTAATGAGTATGGGGTTTCTTTTTAGGGGGGGGTGTGAAAATATTTGGGAATCAGATAGTGGTAATGGTTGCACAACCTTGTGAATGTACTAAAATTTACTGAAATATAATATAATATAATTTAAAAGAATAAATTTTATGATATATAAATTATACCCCATTAAAGCTTATATACTTAAATAATAAAAGAATTATGATGTTAATTATATCTCAATAAAGCTGAGAAAAATAGAAAATAGCAAAAACAAACAAACAAAAAAAACCCAAAAAAGAATTATGAAGGGAGAAGATGAATGGGTTCTCAAACCCCAAAATTCAGACACTAAGGATTAATGAAAGATCTTGTTGATCTGATAATTTGCATGTGACTTATAGGACAGCAGTTCCCATAGGATACTGAAGTATAAATTAGGCTGCAGGGAATTAGAGGGGGAAAACCACAGCCATGAGTGCAAACAATTCTATTGATAAGTTCTGCAAAGACCAAAATAAAAGGGAACTCTATAGTTTGAGAGGTCGTGTGTATTTGTGTGTTTTAAAGACAGTTTGTTAATAAGCTACGAGGGAGAAACAGAAGCTGTTAAGAAGAGAACTGAGAACTGGAGGGGATGTCAAGGGGCAAATCAAGGAGCAGGAGCAGGTAACAGCCCCGTGGGGAGAAGGAACACATCCTCCTCTGAGACAAACTGAAGAGAAGGGAGGATAGGTGACTTTGCCAGGCAGAGATAGGAAGAGAAAAGAGTTCACGCTGAATAGTCTCAATTAATTCAGACAGTAAGAAAGGGCAGTTATGTACTGAGAAGGAGAGAAAGACTGGAATTGCTGAGGAAACAAAACCAAGAAAGCTCTGTTCTCTCTCATTGCTCTGAGAAAGATACAGCTGGTAGAGTAAAAACTGGCATTTAAAATGTTGTTAAACAAGATGGGATTGGGAGGGAGACAAACCATAAGAGACTCTTAATGTCATAAAACAAACTGAGGATGGCAGGGGGCAGGTAAGGACAGGGGTAGGGAGAGGGTGGTGGGGTTATGGACATGGGGGAGGGTACGTGATATGGTGAGTGCTGTGAAGTGTGTAAACCTGGCGATTCACAGACCTGTACCCCTGGGGCTAATAATACATTATATGTTTATTAAAAAAATTAAAAAATTTTAAATAAAAAATAAATAAAATGTTGTTAGAGAAGGAACTGTACTTCCACAGACACTGATGACATACAGACATACGGAGTTCTGAAATGTTGCCTCCATAACTAAATAAAGAACTACTTACTTTTCCACTGCTCTAATTTGGGATCATCACTACTCAGAGTCCTTTTATACTTTTAACGTGGCCACAGGGTCTGGCACCTCCAATTATATCAAGTAGAAGCTGAAGAGTCACTTATAATATGAGCTATGTTATTGCACATTCTGAGGACTGGTTGTCTTTAGTTTTTAAAAGACAGCAAAATAAAATGTATCTGTGATGCTGATACCACCGGGACCACAGACTACTCAAAATTTTCTCTTTGCAACTGGGAGAGAAATATGATGTCATGGTACTGACTAGATTTCAAAAGACATTCTTTGGACTTTTGTTACTTGATGAACTTGGACTACCTAATCACACTGGGCATTCATTTTCTTGTCTATTAGATGCAGTTAATAATATTTACTTTTGCCCATAGGTGATTTGTGAAATCAGAGAAGATAATGCATTTGAAGGTGTTTTAAAAGCTGAAGTAATATTATTTCAAGTGAAGACTTTTGAAATTATGTAATTCCTCCGATGGATATTAGTTCTTCTACGTGTATGTACTGGTCAGTGGAGGCTGACTACTGATTTTTAGCTTCCATAAAGATTGCTCAATAGGTCCGTGCATTTTAACTAACAGGCCTGGCATATAGTAATTCCTGAAAGTTTACCTCAATATTTAGTTCTCCTGTTCAGTAGAAAAATATCCCACTGGGCAGGAAAAATATCTTAACAGTTCCATGCCCTATCATATTTTGCAAAGTTGCATTTAACCTCTGCTGAGGCTGAAAGGATTTTTATCTTTGCAGATAAACTGGTGAGCTACACCAGATCCACTTCACCACTGCTATGGGATCACCTGGCCTCAAGGATCTTTTAATATGGTAGGAAAGATAAAACTATATTCCACAAATACATAACCACAAAAATATAACCATACTGCAATGCATAAATGTGCTGCATGCCATTAAAGGGTACAAAAAATGGCTATGGGGGTTCAGCAAAGACAAAAAGGGAAAACAAGATTTAATGCTTGGTCAGTGCTCATTATCTGCCAGCTATCATTCTAAATCCTTGCACATACTATCTCATTTCATCCTCAAAACAATCTCCTTTATTACAGAAGGGTGAACGGCAGCTCAGAGTAGTTAGGTTATATGTTCAAATTGGTTCACGTACTCTTGAAATTGTGTCAGAGATCTGAATGACCATCTGGCTACCTTTGAAGCTAACGGCCTTTCCACAAGGGGTAGTGAGGAAGAGTATATCATTAAAGAGACTTTTGTTTGATAAAAAAGATATAAGTAAAAAAACTGGGCATAAGGCGGATAAAATGAATTTGAGTTATTAACAACATTGCTAGTTATGTCAACTAGAACAACAAAGAATTCCAAGATCCTATTCATGTTGGTTTTTTTTTTCCCTTATTCTTCATGAGGAGAACTAGACATACAAGCTTACATACTAAAGGCAATTCACATACTAAAGGCAATTCATTATCCTTAAAAGACAGTGTCTTTGAAGTTATTAAACACTTGATTCATGATGGTGGTTACAAACAAAAAACTAGTATTAAAGAAGAAAACATTTTAATAACCATCTTCTATCACAACCAGACACAAAACAGTAACATCTGCTAACAGGCGTTAAATAATCTGTACTATGCTCTGTTGGATTTAGAATTGAAATTGCCAGATAAAATAGGGGATGCCCAGTTAAATTTGAAGTTATTTGTATTCTAATTGTTAAATTTCATAATTCTAGTCAAAAAAGTCTTTCAGAATATGTTGCCAAGACATGGGTGTTTTTTTTTAATATGGAGTTTTTAATTTATTTTATTATTATTTTTTTAAAGATTTTATTTATTTATTTGACAGAGAGAGATTACAAGTAGGCAGAGAGGCAGGAGGAGAGAGAAGGTGGGGGGAAGCAGGCTCCCTGCTGAGCAAAGAGCCTGATGCAGGGCTCGATCCCAGGACCCTAAGATCATGATCTGAGCTGAAGGCAGAGGCTTAACCCACTGAGCCACCAAGGGACCCCTATGGAGTTTTTAATTTAAAGGTAATTTCATGCTGGGTGTGGGACTCTATCTCACAACCTTGAGATCATAATCTGAGCTGAAATCAAGAGTTGGATGCTTGACTGAGTCACCCAGGCGTCCCTAAAGGTAAATTCTATTCATTTCAACAGTGGAAATCTTTTTTCTGTCCTAGTGAGTAAATGATGTCATCTTAGCCATATTTTGTATGTGAGTCAGGGAGTAACTTGGGGGCTTGGGCTGCTTTCCTGTGTGAAGGAATGTTCACGCAGCCACAAATGCATAGTGAAATACATAGTGAAAGGAGGAGGTAGACCACTCCAAAGGGAAAGTAAGTGCACCAGTTTTTGGACAAGCCAGACCAAGAAAAGCAGAGGGGGAGTTTCTTTTAGAGTTCATATTCTACCCTCCTGCAATTGAGACACAGATGAGAAAAATGCAAAACTCTGGCTCTCTATCACCCTCCCTTCAGCAAGAATGAGGCTCAGTAGCCAGGAACCCTGAGGCAAAGATTATGACCCTGCTTGGCACAGAGAGGAGGATAATGCTAGAGCAGATCTGAAGGAAAGAGCCTTGAGGCAGAGAGCTTCTGCCTATTTAACCCAGAAGCTAACTAGGCCAGTCCCAGAGGAGGAAGAGATAGTGAGAGCAAAACTATCTGAGAAGGGAGAGACCTTGATTAGTTCAGGTGCAGGCACAGTGGGCTGAGAACCACTAAAGGAAAGCCCTTAAAGCTAAAATTGTGTTCTTAGAAACAAAATGGCAGAGTAGCGAAAGAGGCCTCAGAAATTCCAAATTCTAAACCCAGCACCCTTCCAGTTTTCTAAATGACCTCATCCCCATCAGTGATGAGCTTTGAATACATTCCTTCATCCCAAGCAGTTGATAATTTACTAGTTCAGGGAAACCTAAAGAGAAAAACATAAAACTCAGAAGAAAATTGGCAAACAACTGCCGATTCGGCACTGCATTACTCAAAACATGCCAAATGAGTGGAAGAAGGAATACATTTATAGTAAGATCACAGAACTTTGTTGTTTTTAGGCTATGTTATTCACAGTGTAAATAAATTATGAAGCACGTGTATGCCCGTGTAATATAGTTTGAAGCAAATTCCCAAAGATTCGATTCTAGAGATCTTGGACAAACTCCCCTTAGAGAACAACCCAGGGTGTCTCCATTTTGTGTTCCAGCTCTCAGAGTCCGGGTTAGATTATCTTCAGCATATGAAGTGGCAAATTGTAGCAATTACGTATAAGGTACGTACAAGTGCTCTTTTGAATAAAATAAAATGTAAACTAATGGTGGTAATAAGCATCACCTTAGTATATCAAGCGCTATGCTTCTAGGTAATTTTTATGTAGTCTTCTGGGCTTTCGCCCTAAAAATCTTCTTAAGCTCTGAGTTTTTAAAATTTAACTCTATCAAAAAGGTTAAAATATTTTTCTGATTTAAAAGTCATTCCTTATATTTAATTCTCTGTAATATGACTCTTAGAAAATATGTAATACATAAAAAATTATAATAGCCACTTAGAAAATAGCGTCCCTGGGGAGAAATCAACAGTTTAAGAAGAAGATACGAGGGCACAGAAAGGTTTTTTGTTTTGGGGAAATGTCTTGATAAGAAACAAAGTTCCTAGAGGCGACTATCCCTCTACTATTTCATTTTCACTCTTTAGCTTATTTCCTTTACCACCATGAGACCTAAGACTAGAAAGAAACTAAAAAAAAAAAAAAGTTTCTCCCTTCCTTGTCAGTTCTTCTAGCAACCGGTGGTCCATGGCTCACTTATTTATTTCCTTCCGCTACAAAATGCTTTATTGTTTCCATCTGGTCCATGACTTGGGGGAGGACTCTGGGGTGGTTAAAAAGCTGCACAGGGGCTGCAGGGAGAGGCTGAGGCACAAGCCGCCGCACCAGGGGGATGCCAGAGGGGCCCCTTAAAGGCTCCTGGGCTTCAGAGGCACCTAGTCAAGCTTGAGGATGAGCTTTTCTCTTTATTTTTTTAAAAGGTTTTATTTATTTGCTTGTTTATTTATTTATTTATAAATACATATAGTGTGGGAGGGGAGAGGGGGTGTGGGAGGGGCGGAGGGAGAGAGAGAGAAAAGCAGACTCCACAATGAGCATGGAGCCTGAATAGGGGCTTGATCCCAGGACCCTGATCGGAAATCAAGAGTCTAATGCTTAACCGACTGAGCCACCCATGTGCCCCTGATGGAGAGCCTTTTGAGGAGTATCTGCCCAGCCCAAGCTGGGGAGCCCCACTTTTTGAAGATATACATAAAATCCAACCCCCCGGGAGTAAGTCTGTACATCCTACATTAGCACAAGTGACATTTTTTTTTTTACTTTATTTAAGCTTTATTTAAACATATGATGTAACCCCACCACCCTCACCCAACCCCTCTTCCCCCCACCCCTCTCAGTTTGTTTTATGACATTAAGAGTCTCTTTTGGTTTTTCTCCCTCCCGATCCCATCTTCTTTCATTTTTACTTTTCCTACCACCTTAACTCCCACCCCCGTTGCATCTCCACTTCCTCATATCAGGGAGATCATGTGGTAGTTGTCTTTCTCCAGTTGACTTATTTCGCTAAGCATAATACGCTCTAGTTCCATCCATGTCGCACAAGTGACATTTTTATTTTAAAATCTCAAGTCATCTGATACTTCTACTTGTTAGGTGGGTATGCTCATTTACCCTTAGTGTCTAGCACTGTAAGCTCCTTAAGGACTATACATGTTTCTAAAGGATCTCTATGTCCCCAAGAATGTGCAACACAGTAGCCTGCACTTAGTGACCCAAAAGATACTTAATTGAAAACTGTTTCTTTTTAGACATTTCTCAACTTGTAAAACCACCAAGAGTTTAGCTGGTTCCCGATATTTGAGATGTAACTTGTACACTAACAGAGGAAACTTAGCATTTCCTCTAGGAATAGTCACTGTACCCACTTGCACATGGTAAGTGCTCTTCAACCTTTACCCTGATGACTCTGGAGGATACACTGGTGATCTACCATGACACAGAAATTAACATAAATAAAATTTCTTTCCCTTTATTGAGTCATATTAAAAATTTTTATCCATGGCTTTTCTACAGTGTATTATCTCTTTAATTTTTTTAATAGTCACAATCCAAAAATTACTATGGATTTTCAGAAAAGCTTTGCCTCATTTTCTTCAACTAGAATCTTTCAATTATTTTAGGCATAGGCTTAGAAAAACAATCTAACATGTGGATATTGTCATTATTCAGTTTAAGAATTTGTTTACTAAAAATATAAATATTTTTCTCACTTTTCCAGATTCATTTATGTACAAAATTAGTTTTATTAGGACATTTTTAATATTTACTAATACCCAAGTATACACCTGCTCTATGTGACATGCTCTATGTGAAAAAAATAACTTATTTAGGCAAAGGCAATATAGCTGTTTTGAATTAAAAATGAGAAAAATTCAAATTCACCAAAGCACATATTAGTTTCAATTCTTAAAAAAACTCTTTTCATTTAGCATAATTCCCTTCCAGTAGATATTTACACTGTTTCAGATTTTGCAGTTATCAGCAACACTGCAATGAACTTCCTTGTAATTCTGCCTTGCAATTCTTTCAAAAGTTTAATCTTGGGATCAAGCCATATTCAGATATTGCATTTTGGCACACATTACCATAATGCTTCCCCAGAATGGCTGTATCCATTTGCAATCCCACCAGTGGATGAGACTGCCTATTCCACAAGACTCAAAAATACTGTGCATTATCACTCCCTTTTAGTCTTTTTTACAAACAGGCAAAACTACTTCATTTCAATTTGCTTTTCTTCCCCTATTAGAAATCAATGATTTTAAAAAATACATCTACAAACTGTGGGGATTTTTGTATTCTCACTTAAAATTAGTGGATTGGATGAGACCTTGTAGCTAATATCTCACTCATTCAACTGGTATTTTCCCCCAGTTTTTTAAGATACAATGGACACACAGCACTGTGTCAGTTTAAGCTGTATCGCATAATGACTTCAATCATATATACTGTAAAATGATTACCACGATCAGTCTAGTTAACATTATCACTTCATAGAGATACAGGAAAAGGAAACAGTTTTTCTCCTTCTGGTGAGAACTCTTAGGATTTACTCTCTTCACAACTTTCAAACTGAAAGTTTGAACTTTTTGGTCACCTTCATCCAATCCTCCCCCCGCCCCCCCCCCGCCCCCGGCCCTCCTGACCCCCTTTTTGAGTTTGGTTGTTTTAATTTTTCTTCATTTCCACATATAAGTGAGTTTATACAGTATTTGTCTTGACTTACTCCACTTAGTATAATCTCAAGGCTCATCCGTGTTGCTGCAAATGGCAGGATTTCCTTTTTTTTTTTTTTAGTTTTTTAATGGCTGAATCATGTTGCATTTCAACTAACATTTTTAAAGCCCTTACTCTTTGTTAGATACTAGAGATGTAAAGGTGGGCTAGACAGGCAACATTCCTGTCCTCTCAGAGTTTGCAATTTAATTACTAACAAGGAAACAATTACCGGATAGTGTTGTTTGTAGCCTTTTTTTTTTATTATGTTGCATTATGACAGAGGTCACTAAACTTTGTTGATCATGTTCTGACTTTAAAACTAATTATCCACAGTATGGCACATGGTAATAGTGTGAGGAAGAACTCTTTATTAAAAAGTGTAAAAATTTTACATAGGGTGAACTGCATGTGGCTGGTAATTAAGGAGGATTATATTTTGTATCATAAAAAGGTATTGTTATTGTATTCCAGAAGCAGTTTTTTTGGTAAAGTAAGAGACAAAACTTTTAAAAAGCAAATAACCCACAGGATGGGTAAGGATCTAGTCACCTTATCCTGTGACGGAGAGTATGCTAGTTTCTTTCAAAAGCGGTTTCCGTTTTTTAACCCATAAAGCTTCTGCCCAAAGGAATAGCTGTTTCACCATACATTTTTAAGAAAAATGCTTCCCGGGACGCCTGGGTGGCTCAGTTGGTTAAGCGGCTGCCTTCGGCTCAGGTCATGATCCCAGCGTCCTGGGATCGAGTCCCACATCCAGCTCCTTGCTCGGCAGGGTGCCTGCTTCTCCCTCTGCCTCTACCTGCCTCTCTGTCTGCCTGTGCTCTCTCTCTCTCTCTCTAACTAATAAATTAAAAAAAAAATGCTTCCCAATTTAATGTTCCTCCTCTTTAAATTAATCATTTGGCTTGTAATCAGAAAGGAAGCATATGAAAGAATGCTTATTGAAAGATGGATAGTTAAACTGGAAATTAAAACTTTATTTCTGAGGGTCACACGGGGAAGATGCTTTGCAATCTTGGAGAAATCCCAGTCGGCCTTTGCTCAAAATGGCACTCTTCTCCCAATGTCTCAAAAGATATTAAGCCTCTCATAGAAGGGGGATTTTGTTGCCCCCTGCAAAGGCTTCTTATCATTGCAGAATGATCTATTTAAGAACTGTACACTTTCTCATGGAGGACACATTTTGGCACTCTCTTGTAATTATCTTCATTTACATAACTGGCACCTAACAGGCCACTCAGCAGAGTGGAACAATAAGCCGTGCTTGCTCTGATCATCTTTATGTTGAAGTTAAGCCATTACACTGAATCCTGAGACATGCTATTGTGAGGTCCCCTGGCATTTCCACTGCTATCATTCGTCTGTTGTTATAGAAGAATGTTCACTGCCAGAATCCTCTGGCAGAAACTCAATTTCTGAGTCCAATACTAATTCATTACAAAGTCTGCAACAGCTGGGACACTGGTATACACAAATGAGGCATTCTGAAATTTGAGGACAAATCCAAAATACACACTCAGGACCTTCCTTGTGATTCCACAGCCATGGAAGTAGCTGTAAAAAAAAAAAAAAAAAGAAAGAAAAAAAAAAGGATCCTGTCAACATCTCACCCTGCCAACACCAAATTAGACCCTTGCGATTTGAGCCTCTATGGTAGTGCCACCTCCCTGCTCTTCTTTTATTAAGAACTGTTTTAAAGGTCTCAGCTTTGTCATGTTTAACAGGCCTTGGAAACATGGGGCTGAGACATGCAATGTGGAGGATACTGGAAAGGACACCTTGAGCACACCTATCCAAAGGACAGCCACCATTCTGTGAAATAAAAAGGTGTTCCAAAGGTGACTTGGATAATAGGCACCAGGGAAGAACCGTGGGTAGAGCAGAAGCACAGAACAAAGTAAGAAGGGTGACAGTGATTGGAAACAGTGACAAAGAGCAATAGAATATCTTAAGATTCTTTTGTTTTTAATGGCTATTTAAGAATGATATCAAGTTAACTAACAAAGTGGTAAACACTACCAAAATTTTCACTTCTTCACAACTTAATAGACTCTTTGGGTTAAAATGATGGTCCTGTTATATGGAACTCTTAGAAAGCTACCTTTATTACACTGTGGTATGTGTATAACATTTCACAGACATGTGTCATTTCCGCTAAATTAGTCAATTTCTACTTGAGAAAAAGATATAAATAATTCCTATCCAAGGAAAATGAAGACATTTAAATTTAACAAATTTCACTGAATATTATCTAATGTGCACTTAATTTACAAATATTACATGAAGTATTAATCCTTTGTATAAAAATTGAAATAATACTTCAAAATACACATTTAAATTTCTTTTGTAATTCTATATACACTAGTTTGAAAAAGAAAAAAAACAATACATACAGACATACAAACATAATAGAAGTTCTTTCCATGGGTTACCTGAAAGTGTTTTTTAAAGTCTACTAAAATAGTAAAATTTGTATGCAGGTGTGGCCACAATGCCATAAATATATTCACATATTAGAAATAAATCCTAGCAATTTGAGCCTTATCTCACTTTAAAATAGGAAATCGTTTGTCATTTGCTGTATGCCCTTTGTTGACGATCTATAAGAAAAGGTGATAACGAATATTTGAACAAAAAAACTCTCTTCCATCAGATTCTAAAATTTAGGACTCTTTAGTTGAACTTTACCCTTAAGCAGGAATGGTTTGCTCTGCAGATTTATGTTTAAATTGGACTTCAGAAAAGAATGAGAAAAATACTGAAAAACAAGCACTTCATACAAAAATTTTGTTATGAAAACTGCAAATCATGCTAAATTCTCATTTCAATTCACTAAGGACATCTACTATAATGGTTCCCTCCCCAGATGGCCATCAGAATCACATAGGGGGCTATTTTATAAAAAGAAATTCTTGGACTGCACTCCCAAAGAGTCTCATTTAATTAGGTCTGAGGTGGGATCTGAGAATGTCAATTTTTTAAAAGCTCCCTAAGTGATTCTGATGACTAGCCAAGTCTGAGGACTACTGCTCTACTAGGTAAAATTTTGATAACCTTAGTAATTGTAGTATAACTATTACTACCATTATTATTCAATATAATGATATCATAATGCATTACACAAGGCATGGGAAATGAGAAGACATCCCCTGACCATTCACTGGTTCCATTTCCACCATATTTCACTCATTACTGACAGTACTATGGCAGAATCAAACATTTTAAAGCTTAAAAAAAAAAAAAGACTTGGAAAATGTTACATTAAATCCCTTCATGCTGTACTATGGAAGTAGGCCTAGAGAAGTTAAGTAATTTACCAAAGTCATAAAGTTTTTAAATAGTATTAGATTCTAAGCATTCCAGGTTTTTCTTTTATTTTTCTTACTCTACCACCAATTTAAAATAAAGTGTACACATAAAAATAAAATTAAGACTTTTAAATAATTCAGATTATTCTATGTTCCCAGCAGATGACATCCCTTCTTCCAAATCCTATTCCTTATCCACTCCACCCTCCCTGGAGAACCCTATCAGAAAGCACTGGGAAAGCCTTTGGCCTGCTCTCTTCATTCATGCTTTGAGAAACTTCTCCCAGTGCTTCCATGGGAATTACTGTATGGAGCCACTTCTATCTGACTCCCCTACTGTCAGGTCCAGAGGGCATCAGAGATTTGGACTCAAGCAAAAGGATTCAGTCTCTATTAGTATTATTTTAGTCACATTATAGTTAAAAAAGCTTTTGAGAGTTGGCGTGAGATCATATACAACATTGTTTCTATGGGAACAGGAATTCCTGTTTCTAAACAACAGGCTCAGAAATGGTTGTGTGCAACAAAACCTATTAGTAAGTTGGGGGCAGCCTGTTAGTTCATCTTAGTTAATGAAAGCATTCATAAACACGCTTCTCACATATTAAAGCCTGTGCCTTTCTGTTCACTTTGAAAAGGTCCTGCAATGATGTAGACTGGAGAAGCCCATAAACAGGCACCAGAACATGGTTTCAAACAAGTATGAAGCCAATGATGACTTATATTGAAAAAGACAACACAGACCTGTGCAACTGAAGCAAGTAATTCATTATATGTTAATAAAAATACTTTATAATAAATAAATAAGAAAATAAAAAATAAGAATACCCAAATTCAAACAAAATCAAATTCTTAAGCTATAATAGAACAATATCTAGGCAATAAATTAATAAAGAATATATAATTAGCATTTAACTGTAATTTATTCTGCTAGTTTACCATTTACTTTTTGTTGTTGTTTTTAAAGGGTTTATTTGTAGGGAACAAAAATAGTGCTTTGTGTTATATTACTGAAAATTACTGAAAGGACTGGTTATAAAAATACAACATATGCAAAGCAAATGATTATGCACCATAAAATTTTAGCTATTAAACATAAACTCAGATTTATAGAAAAGGATAGTTTACTTTCATGAGAAAATAATGTAAGCAAAAGTTATTTGGAAATACCACAGTGGAATATTCTTCTTTAATGTTACTAATGAATTATGAATTTAATGTACTATTAGTAAGAACAAATTTTTATTTTGTAGCATAACTGTGTAGCCATCAACCCTTGAAGTTTAACTTCTCTACTGCATTCTAGTATATGTCCTAAGGCAAGTTTTCTGATAAATTCTCCTCTAAAGATCTGGCTGGTCTTTGGTTCTGCACTGAATTTATTCCTCTCCCCCCACCCTCACATACTCATTGATGCAAAAGCTTTCTGTAGCAGGATTCTTTCTTTGATTCGTATCTTTTTTCATTGCACTAGCACACAACCAGTTTGTATCAAGAGACATAGAGAAATGTCAGTATGTATTTTTTAAAGTGCCCTTTATTCTATCTTTATATCCATTTGGTTCAAAAGATTATACATTTTTCTATGGAAACTCTTAACTTGAGGAAAAGTTTGAAATTATAAAATCAACCTTGTAAGTTTTGAGCATGCAAAATGAGTGCTTTCCAGAGGCAAAACTTAAGCCTGAACTACATTATTGTTCCTATCTTTTTCTTATCATCCTATTTTTCATTTGCCGTCCACTTCTAGCCCATTTCTTCTGCTTTTTTTTACCAAGCTTTAAACTTGTCATAGTCATACAGACACTAACTGGATGGGACAGATATTGGTCTTTATGAATTTAGTTATAAAAACAGAATAACACATTGATGATAAAAAATGAAAACCCAATCTCTTCATCAATAACCACTACAGTTTAATTGCATTGAGGTAAAAATTCTGTTTCATTTCATTCAGCAGGTCTTGTTGGAACACTTTTTTCTTTTTCAAGAATTTTATTTATTTATTTATTTATTTGAAAAAGAGAGAGAGAGAGAGAGTGTGTGTGTGTGTGTGTGTGTGTGTGTGTGTAGGTATAGTGTGGAAGGATAGAGGGAGAGGGACAAGCAGACTGTGCTCAGCAGGTAGTCTGATGCGAGGCTTTATCCCAGGACTCTGATATCATAACCTGAGCTGAAATCAAGAGTCAGACATCAACCCACTGAGCTACCCAGGCGCCCCATACTAGAACGTTTTAAATGTCAAAGTTTAAAGTGGGACATAGCAACATAAATCTCACTTCCTATAAGCCATGAAGATGATGTGGACAAAAATGAGAAGTGAGCTTCTCTTCTTCTGCTCATCTTTCAGCTGTCAGTGTTTTCCAGTTCTCATCCATCTTTCTTTTTCTTACCACTCTATCCACTGGCTGCTATTTCTCAGCCTTCTTTGCGTGCCTTCTTTGTCCTAAAAATCTCAAAGTGCTTAAGTCTGTGGATGTCTTCTCTTCCCTTCCCTTTGATTCCCACTGTTCTCTTCTCTCATTCATTAGGAGCCTTTACTCAGATTCATGATTCTAAGTACCATCGATATGCTGACAACTCAGATATATATCTCCAGTCCCTGTATCTTCCTTGAACTCAATGTGCATGTCTATTTGCTGTGATCATAATATTAGCATCTGAAATAAGCATATGAAGTTCAACAATTCATCAATTGTTACATACATTAACAAGTATCCCCCCCCACCAGAAAACTACCCCAAAACAAAAACCAAATCAAAGCCAAATAAATCCAACCAACCAACCAACCAACTCTTGTTTTTTTTCTCAATCCAACAATTTGGGGAAATCCTAAATATTGCCATCATCCTTAATTCTTCTTTATCATCCCCCACATCAATCTATCAGCAAAATCTTTGTAATTCACTCAGACTTGGCAACCAGCCTATTGCAAGTGCCCATCATTTCTTTCCCACTCTATGTGGTTCCTCTGTTTTCTCTTTTCCACCCCCTTCTAAACACTTTGTGCACAGCAGCCAAGGCTGTTTCTCTAGCCTTATAAAATTAAAACTTGATCATGTCATTCTCTACTAAAAAGCTCTTTAATGGCTCACATTTCTAAAACACAATTACAGGATTAAAAGTGGGGGTGGGGTGGGGTCTTCCTATAGCTCCATCTCTTCCTAATTGCTTTCCTTGAGACTGCTTGGGTTCTAGAAGCCTTTCTTTCTGCACAGATAAGCGGTAGATAATTTGCACAGACAATGCAAAGCATAACCATACTCTCGTATGGTTAGACCGTAAGTTCTATGAAGGTAAGTAAGGTTCATGTTAGCTTAATTCATCCACGTATCCTCAGTTCGTAGCTCACTGTACCTCACTCAAGGTTAGTTAGGTGCTAACAAAGAGAGGCTAAATGAAAGGCTGACTCTACTCTTCTGGACTAGATGTTCCCTCTGTCAGGAAAATCACTATTCCTTCTTGTCCTTCCTTCCTTTTGCAGATTTGTCAAACCCCTACTCAACATTCAGGATGAAGTTTAAATCTCACCTTCTTTGTGAAGTTTTCTGACCTTGCCAAGAAGTTCTGTCTTGTTATTTCAAAGTCCATCCACACTATCATATCTAAAACAGCACTTTAATTTCTTAATAAAAAATGTCCTTTCAATCATACATTATATGTTTATAAAAATTATTTTTAAAATGTCCTTTCCTTTTAATTAATCATCTAACAAAATATGTGTGTGTGCCCAAGGGTGAGAAATATGTCCTATTTAATCTTTAAAAAAATAATTATAACACTTTATTTACAACAGTTCCTGGCACATAACAGGTATTTACTGTTTTGTTAGATGAATACTAAATGTTAACCTTTGCACTTAGGAGAAATGAATTAAGTTAAATCCATTTCTGGGACAGAGCCACCTAGTTGTGTACTCAATATACATTGCCTTCTACTTCCTTATTAACAGAAACATGATTTAATGAGAGAAGGAAATGTGTCCTAGTGAAAGCTATGTTACTCTGTCTCCTGTAAAATTAGGGACTGCTACGGTACATAATTCTAGTTGAGAAGATATTAGCAAAAGTCTGCAGTGGACTTAGTAAACACCTCTATTATCCTATTATAGGCTGTCTTTTGCCCTTTGTTGTATCCCTTCTCTCAATATATTTGGGACACCGTCCTTGCTATCTTGTCACTATAAGGGACAAGCCAAGAGTATTACTAAAACTTCAGCTGTGACATATTTTAGACATTGAATAGTGTTTTTTTTTTAAATTTTCAGAGATGGGTAGTAAATATACACAGTTAGCCATGGCATTATAAAATATATTTTTCTTAATGAATAACACTTCTTTTCACAGTTTAAAGGCATGATAAAAAAAATCACAACATTCCTTGCATAAGATATCTTAAGGTACATACTCATACAATAACCACACACACCAGCCTATAATGAGTTTAGCTTATGGATTACATATATTTTCAACAGTTTAAGAATTCCTAGTGAGTGTTAATCACTGAGCACCTCACCAGTGCAATCTGGCAATCATGGAGCCTTAAGCACTTTGAGCTCATGTAATATTTGAAAGAATATTAAACTAGGTTGCAATAAACACAAAATATTTTATGTAATATTTAATATTTAACTGGCATGGAAATATATGACAGGCCTGTCAATATTTTCCCAACCTTTCCCTTTGTCCATTATAGACATAACTCATCCATAGTAGCTGCTGAAGAGAGATGAATCTTAAGATCCTTATGAACAGAAAATTAATTTTAAGTGCATATCTGCAGGTGCATATAAGATAATATCTATTGCCATCTATGCCAGAGTAAAACTGGAAGAAATGGAGACCCCCCAAAAAAGTTGCAACAGGTTGGTAAAAAGCTTCTTGGTTTGGTTTTGGAACCACTTAGATAGCACAGAAATTTTTGTTGTGTTTTGAGAGCAATTATTCTAACTTCATCTATTTTTGAATCTCCAAATACTGTTAAAATAATTTATAAAAACCAATGAATAAATATGTATATAAATTAAACCTCTCTGCATTAAAATAACTGAAAGGAATGAGTGCAAAGAATCACAGAAAATAATTAAAAGCCTGACATTTTAAAGGTAATTCTGTTTCATTAATTTCAAGCACATATAGCAACTTGAGCACTTAAGCTAAGTGTTGCCAAGTAGAAATCCTGCTGACCTGCCTTAATTAACAGAAAAGAATAATTTGTAATTAGCACATTATTTATATGAGAATGAGTGCTCCTACATGAGTTTAAGTGTTTGAAAACAATTTGATTCATCCCCCCTATAATCTTGATATAATGAGTAACTTGTTTAATTAATCTAACTTTATTATATAAATTAGTGAGACGTTATTTCAAAAAATGAGAAAGAAAACAAAGGAGGATAGAGAAAGAGCTGTGTTTGAGGACATGTGGATATAGAAACCTAATGGCATGTTTTGAATTGATAAGCAACCAACTAATAGTTAAAATAGTTTATAATTAAAAACAGTCAAATTAACTGTCTCGTCCAGAGATGTACTTTGAGTTCAGGTTGTTCTCATGACATAAAACTCTGTCAAAGCTGGGTGAGGTCCTAAAGGGTTTTTTAAAAAAAAATCCAATATCAAGTGCTTTTAAACAAGTCATTTAATCTCTGTCTACCTGATAGGGAAAAGAGGGGGTCACAAAGAGGTTATGATTATGTCCACATGATTCCAAACATCTGGAAGAAACCTGAAAAATGTATCCATATATTGTATATATGGAAAACATCTGTCTATTTGCATAATTTGTTTCGCTTTCACCCAGATGCTTAGCACATTGACACAACCTTCTTCTCTGTGACTCTTTTCTCTTTTGGGTGCATAGTGATACAGCCTCTTCTCAAATATTTTCATAGATTAAACCCTAAGTACGAAAGATGAAATGTGTTACAAACATTTTATATAACTTCTGTGGATTCGGCTTTAAAAGTAAGTGGGGTATAGAGGAACTATTAATAATATTGACATGGAGGGACAGAAATAACTTGTTATCGACTTGTTGTGGTATGCCAAGCTTTCACTTTACAAATGTTGCTGAGGGGATAATCTGCATGAATATAGGTGAAAAGGCAGATAATATCATCACGGTTCGACATTCTTTTGAGAAATTTAAATGAAAGAAACAGACAATATTGTCAAGGTAAGTAGGACAAATAAAGAGAAAGAAGTAATGAAAGATTCTGAATAATTGCTTAAAATAATCAATATAATACTAATGTAGAGTATAGATTATGAGATTAAGAAAAGTAAATTGGAAAAATATAGAAATTGAACTGACTTTACAGATTACAGTAAGAAATGAACTCGGTGGCTTTTAAATTAATCTACTGAATGGAAAATTATCAAAATATATACTTGCAAGAACTACATTAACACTTCCAAAATCCTTTCCCAACATTTTATTTTCATGTACTCCTTAGCCATCACATTTGGGACTTGGATTTCTATAAATTGTATTGAATCTAAATTTGTCTTTATCCTTGGTTAGGGATAGACATATGGTCTTTTTTTAATGGATACCATTATTCATGTCCACAAATCCATAAAAATATATTTTATTTGTATTTGCCACCAGACAGAGAAGTGGCCATATTTTATCATGGAACAAACAGGGAACAGAAAAGAGCAAAGTCATTTCTTAATGAAGCTCAGCCAGAAGAATAAAATAATGTTAAAGCTTATATTGAAGCCAGATTGGAGAAACAAGTAAACAAATTTCATCAGTAGTTAAAGGTGAATTAATTTAATGTACTTTAACTTAAAAGAAAGACAAAATTCAGACAAAATAAATTATATTAAAATTCACACTAAATAAAAGATTAGATATAATAAAAGTATCCTTGATATTGACAGGGACTAATGTCCAAAAATAGGCTATTTTTAACATTTTTACATCTAGATATGTTACAAAAAAGGTCACGTCCATACCCCAAAATCAGGATCATTGATCTTAGCCTCTTATCATTAGTGTGGCTTATCCACTGTAATCCTTAGAGAGGACTGGTCTACTCTGAATATTTGAGTTTGCACAAATTTTCAATGGCAGTAAAACGCACATAAAAGAAAACCA
This sequence comes from Taxidea taxus jeffersonii, assembly GCA_003697995.1. NCBI lineage: Eukaryota > Metazoa > Chordata > Mammalia > Carnivora > Mustelidae > Taxidea > Taxidea taxus. Next base: position 48,829 of record ML108648.1, read on the forward strand.
TAGGTGCTTCTGAGTTAACTTACTTTAGGAAAAATTAAATGAACGTGCTATTTTGTCATGTCAAATTTGCTGCCACTTGAACATTTACACTTAAAAAAAAAAATACTGACCGAAAAATGCGTAAAATTAACAGACTGACTCAGGATATATTTTGCTTTGAGTAGAAACTGATCCAATAAACTTCACAGGAAGAATAAAGTAAAGTAAAACCAAAAAAGCACAATGGTCTTTCTGTGTGCTACTTTTGCCTGTGCCATGCCTGAGCAGAGGAAAAGAGTTTCACTCCTGTTGTTTATTGATTTTCTAGATTAAGAATCCCAGTGAGAGAATTGTAACAGACAACCATAAAATTATTTTTGGTGTGCTTATTTGCCTTTCCCTTGCATCTATTTGGCCTGTGCCTGTAGACAATTATGCGTTCTAGCCTAGACTCAGGTGCTAATAATGAAGGACAAATAGAATCATATGTGTAAACTTCCCCTTCTGATGAAAATTTATATTAACTTTCTGCCACTGTAAACAGAACTGCATAGCTCAGCGTCCCTGATGAATTGGTGATGAATTCAGTCATTTATATCCCAGGAATCTGTGCATTTATGGGAAAAGATGAAAACCGTCTGTATTGTGTAACCTTGCACTTTTTGAGTAGGAAAAAGAAAACACCAGCCTGTTTAGTTCATCACTTAAAGTGTGTAAATTTCAGCTCAAATACCAGATTTCTGCATGACTCTGTCAGTCTCCACTTTGGGGATCTGTGCCAATATAAACAAGCCAAACAGCGAAGAGTGCCATGTTATCGCTACAACTGTGAACTTATACACTTTCAGCCTTCCATAAAAATTGTTATGAATATCTTTACAATACAACAGAATCTTTGTTATATACTGAAGCTGGACAGTTTGACAGTTTGGCAGCTCTGTTGGAGGACAAAGTAATTTGGGATAGATAAGAACCTAGCCAGTCTTTTTTTGACTAAAACGTTCCATCCTATTTTAAAAGCTGTACTTCTGAAGTACTGTCGGCTTTCTTTTTTAAGCAAACTTTTCGAAGATAAGCTAGATTAGTAAATACAAAAATATGGAATATTGATTAAAGAACAGTCTTTTTTTTAAAACACAAGGCTTAATATGTAGCACAAATATACCTCATGTATATTTTATGATTTAAAATCATGATATTCACATGAAGAGGTTTTTTTTTTTTTTAAAGTACTTTTGGTTTTGTCTTCTTAATATAAACATTTAGGTAATGTAGTTTTAAAGCCCCACAATTTAGAAGTATACTGATGGCCTGGAAAATAAAATAAAACCAAACAAAAACCCCAAATTAAGGCACAGATTTTTTTCTCCCCAAATAGTGCATTAGACATGGGGGAAATCCATGTTAAAGACAAGAAATGGCTATTAACTTGTGTCTACATGTACATTTTTTTCATTCTAAGACTGTTAGATAAGTGTGTATTATGATATCAATTAAGATATTTTCTCAAAATCTTGCCATATCCATATAATATTTCAAGAAACTTAAAAGGTCAATTTAAAAAATGACTATAAAAATGATTATAAATTTCACTGTTTCAACTGCACAAGAAAAGCAGAAATTGTGCATTACTACAATATTCGAAAATATAGCTGAGATAAAGCACCTTTTATTTTTACTTTAAACTTAAATAAAACTGGATATATAATTTGTATTTGAAAAGAAAATGCCTGGTTACAAGATTGCACACCTTTTCAAGATACACTTTATCTCAAAGTTGTCTGTGGCTGTTCCTATCACTCTGTGTGCATGACCTTTTAGTAAGCTGAAGAAGATACAGTTATCTTCTTTTCTGACATGCAACATCTATCAATCAACATGTTTTCATGTAATTTATTCAAGGCAAATAGCAGCTCCTAAGGCTAGTGAACCGCAGCACTATCCCAGTGATTTTGATTAAGAAATGATGTGCACAGCTTAGGTGAGAAATGGAAAACGCAGAGAAGTATTGATAAAGATGTACCAAAAACAATAAAATGGAACCAAAGGACAAAATGAATATTTGAAAAAATATATAGGCTCAGCATAACTAATCTAGATAACCTTGCTCAAAATCTACTCTAATAAATGGGGGGGGTCTAATTTGATGAACTTCCAATGAAACTGATTTGGTTTACCTTTAGTGTCTGAGGCAGCGCATCTGTAGTTTTGGTGGGTTAATCCAGATTTTTTTCATTGAATCAAGAATGTAAATTAAGACAAAATGATTCTTTTTCAATTTCATGCTGAAGTAGCTCAAGTTAGTGAATGTAATTTCTCCTAACAAGAAAAATTTATCACTGTACAGCTCACTCAGTTACCTCTGCAGTGAGTTGCGATATGCATTTATGGAACTGAATGGGTAAAAAGATTGATAAATGTGGTAAAAGAATGGGCTGTACTTCCAGAAAAGATAGGCACAATTAAATGACTTCTAACAATTCGACATCTTTATTCCTGCTTATAGCATCCCTTCCATAATTGCACTATCACACATTATAATTAATTTTGACGTGAAGAGGTGCTTTTTTGTCTGTCTTCCTTATGGTAGCAAAAATTCTACCACAAGTGTAAAAAGCCTGTGTTCCAGTCCTGGTTCTATTACTAAATAGACTCAAATAACTTTTGAGTCCTTAACTTCTTTACCTCATCTCTCAAATCTCCGTAACTTCAAGGTCCTAATATAAGGAACACGTAACATAAATGGATATTTGATAAATATATATATGCTTATATACATATACATACATGTATATATACATAAATACATGTATGTATTCACAAATACACCTATTCTATTTATAGCATAAATGTATAATTTTAAATTGTGGTAAAGGTTTTGGGCCTCATAATACAATAAAAAGTACTTACACATCTAAGTTAAGTGAGTCAAATTCTCACCTTGGTTCTACCATTAGCTAGAATTGACCATCGGGAAATCCCTGAACTACTACTCAAAGCTTCAGTTTCTTATTTTGACTAGAGCATCTCTACCAACGCTATACATTCTTGAGTCCACTCTCTTCATTAAGAACTGTGGAGATCCTTTTTGAACACTTCTAGTTTTTGGTAAAATCTTATACAGTTCAGCATTTTCTATGTGCACATAATGTTTAATATTATCTGTTAATTATTTTAACAATCTTTCAGCTTGTCAAAAGGGACTTAGCTATTACATTGCATAAAATAAGAAGGTAAGTTGAAAGCTAAAAAAAAAAAAAAAAGACAAGAGGAAAAATGTTTTGAAATATAAGACCAAACAGGCACATCATTAAGTGTGTGATATATTTGCTAGAGGTCAGCCACAGATTTAATGCTAAGATTTCTAAAGCTCATATGAAGAGAGAACACCATAATCAAATTACAAGGTTCATTGTGTAAGATGAAAGGAAATCAGCTGCTCATAATCACAACTGTTCCTAACAGTGAAATTTGAGTTCTATTTTTTCCCCATGGGATCTTAGGTAGCAAACACAGGAGAAGGTACTGAACAACATCCCCTACAACATTCCTAGATTATGTAAAACAGCAAATTGGAATTGTTTAAATTACAATATCCCTAAAAATTTATAATGTTCCTCAATATAGGCTGCTGGTATAAGCCATTTTATAAGGAGATGATATGATGGTGGTATGGCTATGAGCTAACAGCAAGTCTGCTTCATCAGGTTAGCTTTCAAAGGATTTAAAGTAATAGACGGAGTGTGTGTCCTGCATGCAATTTTCCACAATTACATTCAAACAAGCTTTTGATAGATACTGAACCATAGTGAGCTGGATCTTATGACTTTTCCTAAGTATTAGTAGTAGATTTCTTTTAGGCCTGTGGTTCTTAAACTTGAGCCTGCATCAGAATTATCTGTAGAGTAATTGCTGAGCTCTGCCTCCAGAGTTTTTGATTCAGTAGGTCTCAGGAGAGTCATGGGAATTTGCAGATGATATAAATCCCCAGGTCATGCTGTTGCAACTGGTTTAGAACTCACACTTTGAGAGAACTGTTCTTCTGGGTCATCAGATAAGTATAGATCCATGGACTTTAACAAACAACCGAGTATAAGAGACAAAATCTTCCTGAGGAAAGAGAGGTGCCCAACAAGGACAGTGAAAATGAAACAAAGCCACCCATTCAAGACAAGATCATCCTGACATGTGCTCCAGGATAAATTATTTGCCAAGTACACCTATAAAATTAAATGAGATGATGCTGAAAAACTTGTACTTTCTAACTTATTATAAATGTGGAATATTTACTAAAATGTGTCCTTTCGTATAAGAATAACTTATTTCCGATATTACTTAGATTGCTATCTATCAAGATCACTTCTGGCTTATGATAATCAGTACCATGCCATGTCATATAAATAGGCTGTTAATATTCTGCTCCTACTTACTGATCTTGTATGGTCCTTTAGAGTTAGTAATTTTCTACCGCTATTTTCCACTGCTTATACTGCACTTAACCGGACTATATTGTAGTTGCTTTTTCCATATATATTTAACTTACCATACTTTTATCTTTCAGGAGCAAGGGTTACATATTTTTTGGTGACTACAGTGCCTAGAACTGGTAGCCAATAAATATTTATTGAAATGACTCAAACAAGAGGAGCTAATGTTTTTGAATGGATTAAATCCAAACCATCGTGGAGTTCATCTAAGGATAAGAAACCAAACATGGTAAATGATACCTCTGCACCTCTTGATGACTATTTTAAAATTTATAAACATAAGTTATATTTGCAACCTTCTTCCCCATTAGTAGAAGCAAAGCTAAGTGGAGCCAAATTCAGGAAAGAAGACCTCTATAATAATTAAACAATGGGTTCTGTGAGGCAGTAATTAATATTTATAGTCAATAATTCTATAAAGTAAGCCATTTCAACAGGTCTTGCACTGATAACAGCAGATATTATAGGGCATATAGTCCTGGACTTGAAGACATGCAGACCAAGGTCAAGTCAATCTGTAGTCATCCAATCTCTGTGGGCCTTTATTGTACAGTGTTGAACTTTTAAAATCTCAATTTCATTATCTGTAAGTGGAAATAATAATATTGTGTCCTCATCTTATTTCAAAGGATCTTTCTGAAAATAATATGAGATGATGAACATAAATGTCATTCGAACACTATAAAATTGCTCTATTATTTTTAGAGAATAACACAATTCAAAGCACGTGGTCTTGAGTAAAATGTATTCACTCCTTTTTGTCACTACTAGCTAACCATCTAACTTTAACTTTAAAAAAATAACACTGCTGTGTATTTTCTTAAATAGAAGTAATTATTCTGAAATTTAAAAAAAATAACTTGTTCTAGTCTTATAATAAAAGGTAAACACAGTAGGAAAAATGAAAGCTCTGAGTACACAAATAATTTAGCAACACAAGTTCTGCTACTATGCCACTAGCAATATTCTGCTACCATGAGGATCTAACTATTCTATTTTACATCATTGTCAACAGATATTTCTTTCATACATTCTGAAGTTTACTTGCCATCTTTAAACTCTTAGTCTGGGTAAACCAGTTACTTTCTTTGCTCCATCAGATTCTCCTAGATTATAAGCTTCTTGAAGTTGATATTATTATACTATTTTACACAATTTTTTATCAACCATGGTACATTCATGTGTAAATGTGAGTGTAATTAAAAATCAAATAAACAAATATTTAATAATGCTATCAAGCTAGACTGGATATTACTGGATGTTGAAAGAGTTTGAAACATAGTTTGAATTCTTCAGGAAATTTAAATTTTAGGTTGGTTAATTCTATATACATACCCAAAGAGTTAAATAGCAATATTACATATACATTACAGTGCAAGAAGCAGGGGTATGGATTTCAGATGATTTAATGATATATTTCTTCTAGCTTTATTAACTTCAGGTGCTCCAATGAGCATTCAATATATTTTCTAAACTTGTAGATAGGAACCAGTTTAATGTATGATAAATTATGTACTTCCTTGAATACTAAAACGTAATTCTTTTTTTTAAAACTTAGTTTTTTTTTAAAGATCTTATTTATTTAATTGAGAGAGAGAGAGCATAAGAGGGGGGAGGCTCAGAGGGAGAAGCAGACTCCCCACCAAGCAGGGATCCCGATGCAAAACTCGATCCCATGACTCCAGGATCATGACTTGAGCTGAAGGCAGTTGCTTAAACAAGTAAGTCACCCAGGTTCCCTAAAACTTAATTCTATACTTCTAAATTTACTAGTCATTTCTGACCATTTAGAAAAATCAGTTTGTAGGAGCAAAGTTTCTAAAACATGAACTATTTTTGTCTCTCTTTTTGCTATTCTTACCTTTAAATATGTTACCCTCTGCTAATGAGATAGAAATGACAGTACAGTCAATGCAAATATAATGCATTGTACTAGCACATTATATTTTTACTTTGAGACATTCACCCTTAAAAGTCTAACTTAATTACATTTTAATTTTTTTGTGTGTAATTTCTTAAAAATTGGGCATCAATTGAGGCATGTATAATTGATAGTCTCTCTCACAGCAGAATGAAGCTTAGTATTATGTTAGTAGCACATGCTGCCATATTTATATTTCTTTGTGGTAAACAAAGGTAAATATTTTTCCCTTTGTGACTATAAAATATCTTAATATAAATATTTTAATTTTTTAAAAATAATAGTTATTGATAAGGGAGAATATCATACCACAGGGGGATGACCCTAAGTAAATATTTTTTTAAGTAAATCAATAAATGCTATTTTATTTTGGAAAATTATTTCACCATTTTTGGTATCTCATCCAAAGTACATAATTTTAAGCTAAAGAAAGTGTCCTGACAGAATAGCATAAATGATTTAGTCTATACAAAGAGTTTCTAAACCAGCTCCATAATGTTTAAATAGCTGAAAAAAATATTTTGCCTAAAATTCCATTTATCAAAAAAGCAAAAACTATTTACAATCTAATAAATACAGCACTTCTCCTCAAGCCCTAAATAACTGATTTCTCAATTAAGTGAAAGCAATCACTACCTAGAAAATAAGAATGTATCAAAATTGCTGAAAGTTTGTGTGTCTAGAAAGAAAATTTGTTGGTGGAGAAAAATGCAATTATAGCAGTTACATATTTGGAATACTTTTTTTTTTTTACTTATTCTACGGAAATTTTTGTCTTCTTGAAATGTTGCAAATAGCTCTCTAACAAGTACAATATTTGGAATTCTATTGAAACTATTCAATATTAATGGGAATGGTATTTTAATGAACAAAATGTATTTGGTATTTTTTGTAGGACCTTCTTGCAATGAGGCGTATCTTGGAACAACCTAGGCTTTAAAAGGGCTGCAGGGGATATCTGAGCCTTGGACCCACATTCTGACCTGGAAACAACCAATACATTGTAGCGCACATCAAGTTTTAACTTTGATCAAGGATTTATAAAAGCCCCTGGCTTGTTAGGTTGTACAATTCATATATGTGGTAATGGGCAAAGTAAAAAATGAAAACTTTCATGCCCTCTTCGTAGGAGAGATAATGAAGCCAGCTGTGGCTGATTGTGCCCGTGATGGTACTTTCACGAAGTACTCCACGAGACAGTGAAATTTACTGCATTGGCATAAAACTGTGCCACCCGTCATTATTAGAATGAGAGAATGAACATTTCAAAA
>ML108648.1:56886-72114 GCA_003697995.1 Taxidea taxus jeffersonii
CTTTGGACAAAATGCCACTTAAATTTGACTTAGTTACTGCAACCTCAAAATTATGTAAAAAAAAATGCATGTATATTGACATTTAAAAATTATAATAATAAATATTTGCCTCTAATTCTCTAAAAACAATTATCTGTTATTTTAGAATTATGTGAAGCCAAAAACCCCAGTTCTGCCACCATAAAGGAACTGGTAACATCAGTAGAATTATAGAACAAGTCTCTGAACCAAAGACAAATAATCTCTGATTCTATTGAATAATTTCTTCTCATGGTACCATCTCACCAACAAAGTCAAGTTTGCAACTCCCATCACCTGACAGAAAAAAAGAAAGATAAAAAATGCCAAACTGCTCTACAGTCTCTCCACAGAAAGCAAAAAGTAGAGAGGCACAAATCTATTTTAAAGGTCACATTCTGTTTGCATACAAGTTCTCTGTTTCCTGTGGTAAATCCATTTTTCTTCTTTAACTCCCTACGCTGACGCTACCAGTGAGGAAGAGTAGGAAGCCACGCAGTAGAAGGATGGAAAGACTGGATAAGGAAACTATGGAAACTACGGAGTTAAAGAGTCAAATAAATAAATAAGACAACTAGCCCCAGCTGACTCATATGCTTATGTAGTTAGATGTGAACAGATGATTTTTAAGCTGTAATCAAATACTTATTGTTTTATTTCCAGTAAGTTTTAAAGAAATGGACAGGATTGGGCACCTGGGTGGCTCAGTTGTTAAGCATCTGACTTCCATTCAGGTCAGGATCCCAGGGTCCTGGGATCTCTGCAGCCTGGCTCCCTGCTCAGCAGGGAGCCTGCTTCTCCTTCTGCCTGCTTCTTCCCCTACTTGTGCTATCTCTCTCTCTCTCTGTCAAATAAATAAATAAAATCTTTTAAAAAATTAAAAAAAAAAGAAATGGCCAGGATTATAGTCTGTTTTCTGAAAAACAACTTCGATAAATGGGTGTGGTTGTGAGTATGATCATCCCTCCATTATTCTGGGGAGGGGGGAAGATGGGAAGTAATTCCTTTTACCATCCAAAATTTTATCTTAATTAAAAGAAGATACTCTTTAAAAATTGGTGCTACAATAGCTATGTATGGCAGAGATATCTTTAAAACTTGAAAAGATTTCAACGTCTAAAATCAAGATTGATTATCATTTAGAAAGTGCCTAAAATATCACTGACAAAATGATTTGAAACAGATACAGCATCTGTTTTTGCAGGTGGAGTAACCTAATAAAATCTTAGCACACAGTGGCTTTCATTCTTTATTTTTTTTCTACCAATCCTTCAAAAGTGTTCATATTTCATGGTATTGTTTTCTTAAGCCTCCAGGTTTGTGAGATCACTCACAGGAAATATATTGGGCCTTCTAGAAGCTATTTAGTAATATAATTTCAGAAGTTATGAAGTGGTTGTTAAAGAGTTTCAATGAACACAGAATTTAAATGCTAGGTAATTTAAGGAATGCTTGGTTTTTGAAATGCATCCTTTTAATGTCATTGAAAGTTAGACCATAAAAAGACCTTAAATGTTAGTTCCCAAATTTATAATTTAATTAGTAAGTTGGTGAAGGGTTTTGTTTGATCACTTGTTTTTTTGTTTTTGCTTTTAACTTTTTACCTAGCCACGACCATTTTTCTCGCTGACAATTGTGGCTTGTCAAGAGAGGAAAACAGCAAGATTAATGCTTTGAGTCAAGTTAAAAGGTAAAATCTGTGTGAGGTGTAAACCTACTCCCAATCCTGTGGTCACACAATCTCTAAAAATAAGAGTTTTAAAAAGGCAAATTTGCACACGTGGAGAGCTATTCTATTTTATATGTATTATTTTTTACTAGTTGAGCAGACCAGCAGAAAAGTAGCTTGTCTCAAGTGACAAGATCACTTATCTCCCTCAACTGACACTTTCACCAAATATTAATTTATGTTTACACGGTTCGAAATATATTTTAATTATTGGCTCTGCATTGCAAACTCTTGAGTGTAGCAGCTGCAGCAGAAACTGCTATTGTCGTAGTATTGAGCCCATTTTGTAGATGAGGAAAATTGAGTTTTGGGGAGTTCAGTGTTAGGGGTAAGATTACAGGCTCTGATGTTATACCATCAGTGTTTCTCTATTGTAGCCCTGCCACTTATTATTAGCTATTGTGTGGTCTTGGGTAATTTATTTATGTCTGTACACATTATTATATGTTTCTATAAACAAATAATTTAAACTTAATCTTCAGTGGTGTCAAATGTGTACAAACATTTACCCTGAAATGCTTCAAAAGTATTTCGATTACATGTTTGTTTAAATATTCATAAGTATATTTATATGTTCCTATCATTTAACTATTAAAAAGTATTTTTGTAAGTGTTTTAATAAGATGAGTTTTTATTTTAAGAGAAATTTAAGGCTGATAAAACTCTATAAAACATGATACTTCTAGGACTCTATTCATACTGCATGTTCTTAGTATTTCAAATTCTACCACAGAAGTTCTATAAAATATAATAATATGAAGCTTTGTGTTTGTAATTATCCAAGTTGAAAGCTGGATTAATATAGGTTATTTTGAACCATATGTAAGAATGCTCAGGTTTTTTTTTAATATATGAATAACACAAATTTAAAACATATTTTAGAAAAATCCGATGTTGACCATTTAAAGAGAGCAACTGAAACTGAATTGTAAAGTATATTTGGTAAAGTTTTCAAAATTTGGTACTAATTACATTAATAATCTTACATGATTCTCAACTGGGCATAAAATCATATATTTTTTTAAGTTTTTATTTAAATTCCACTTAGTTAACATGCAGTATAACATTAGTATCAGATGTATAACATAGTGATTCAACACTTCATACAGTAGCCAGTGCTCATCAAAAATGCACTCCTTAATTCCCATCACTTATTTTACCCATCCCTCTAATCACCTCCCCTCTCATAACCATCAGTTTGTCCTCCGTAGTTCAGACTCTGTTTCTTGATTTGCCCTTCTCTTTTTGTTCCCTTTGCTCATTTGTTTTCCTTTTTAAATTCCATATATGAGTAAAATCATAAGGTATATGTCTTTCTCTGACTTATTTTGCTTAGTATAAAACTCTAGTTCCATCCACATCATTGCAAATAGCAAGATTCATATTTATGGCTGAGTAACATTCCATTGTATATAAGCACCACTTCTTTATCCATTCATCAGACATTTGAGCTTTTTCCATAATTTGGCTAATGTCGAAAATGCTGCTATAAAGATTGGGGTCCATGTATCCCTTTGAAGCAGTATTTTTGTATTCTTTGGGTAAATACCTAGTACTACAATTGTTGGGTCACAGGGTAGTTCTACTTTTAACTTTCTGTGGAACCTCCTTACTGTTTTCCACAGTGGCTGCACCAGTCTGAATTCCCACCAACAGTGCAAGAAGCTTCCTCTTTCTCCACATCTTTGCAGCACCTGTTGTTTCTTGTGCTGTTGATTTTAGCCATTCTGACAGGTGTGAGGTGATAGCTCACTGAAGTTTTGATGTGCATTTCCCTGATAATCAGTGATGTTGAGCATCTTTTCATATGCCAGCTGTTATCTGTATGTCTTCCTTGTTAAAATGTCCATTCATGTCTTCTGTCCGTTTTTTAGTTGGATTATTTGTTTTTGGGGTATTGAGCTTTATAAGTTCTTTACAGATTTTGGATCCTAACCCTTTACCAGTTTTGTCATTTGCAAATATCTTCTCCCATTCCACAGGTTTCCTTTTCATTTGATTTGATCAATTTGATTTGATCAATTTTATTGATTGTTTCCTTCACTTTGCAGTAGCTTTTCATTTTGAAGAAGTCCCAATAGCTTATTTTTGCTTTTGTTTTCCTTTTAGAAAGAAGTAGCTACAGCTGATGTCAAAGAGGTTACTTCCCATGTTCTCCTCTAGGATTTTTATGGTTTCAAGTGTCACATTTAGGTCTTTAATCTATTTTGAATTTACTTTTGTGTATCGTGTAAGAAAGTGGTCCAACATCATTCTTTTGTGTATAGCTATCCAGTTTTCCCCAGACCATTTTTTGAAGAGACTTGTCTTTTTTCCATTGGATATTCTTCCTTCTTTGTTGAAGATTGACTGCATCATTGTGAGTTCATTCTGTGTTTTCTATTCTGTTCTACTGATCTATGTGTCTATTTTTATGCCAGTACCATACTGTCTTGATCACTACAGCTTTGTAATATAACTTAAAGTTCAGAATTATGATGCCTCCAATTTTGTTTTTCTTTTTCAAGACTGCTTTGGCTACTTGGGGTCTTTTGTGGTTCCATACAATTTTTTTTTAAGATCTTATTCATTTATCTGAGATTATTCATTTATCTGAGAGAGAGAAAGAGAGCGAGCAAGCATGAGAGGGGGAAGGCCAGAGGGAGAAGCAGACACCCCGCTGAGCAGGGAGTCTGGTGTGGGACTCGATTCCAGGACTCCAGGATTATGACCTGAGCTGAAGGCAGTGGCTCAACTGAGCCATCCAGGTGCCTGTCTCCATACAAATTTTAGGACTGTGTTCTAGCTGTCTGAAAATGCTATTGTTTTTTTTTTTTTTCCACAGGGATTGCATTAAATACATTGATTGCTTTGGGTAGTAAACATATTTTTTTAAAAAAGATTTTATTTATTTATTTGTTAGAGAGAGAGAGAGAGAGAGAGCACAGGCAGACAGAGGCAGAGGGAGAAGCAGGCTCCCTGCTGAGCAAGGAGCCCGATGCGGGACTCGATCACAGAATGCTGGGATCATAACCTGAGCCGAAGGCAGCCGCTTAACCAACTGAGCCACCCAGGCGTCCCAGTAAACATATTTTAACAATATTTCTTTTGAACCCCAGGACCATGGAATGCTCTTCCATTTCTTTGTGTCTTCCTCAATTTCTTTCATCAGTGTTTTACAGTTTTCAGAGTATACATATTTCACTTCTTTGATTAGGTTTACTCCTAGATATCTTACTGGTTTTGGTGCAATTTTAAACGGGACTGATTCCTTAATTTATCTTTCTGCTGCTATACTGGTATATAGAAATGCAACAGATTTCTGTATGTTGATTTTGTAGCCTATGACTTTACTCAATACATTTATCAGTGCTAGAAGGAGTCTTTTGGGTTTTCTATACAGAGCATCATGTCATCTGCAAATAGTGAAAGTTTTACTTCTTCTTCCTTGCCTGTTGAATGCCTTTTATTTCTTTTTGTTGTCTGACTGCTTTGGCTAGGACTTCCAGTACTATATTAACTAGCAGTGGTGAGAGTAGACATCCCTGTCTTGTTCCTGACCATAAAGGAAAAGCTCTCAGTTTTTCCCTGTTGAGGATGATATTACCCGTGAGTTTTTCATGGATAGCCTTTATTAGGTTGAGGTATGTTCCTTACTTTGTTGAGGGTTTTTATCATGCATGGATGTTGTACTTTTCAAATGCTTTTTCTGCATCTATTGAAATTATCATATGGTTCTTATCCTTCTTTTATTTATGTGACGTATCACATTGATTGATTTGAGAATGTTGATCCATCTCAGCAACCCAGGAATAAATCCCACTTGATCATGGTGAATGATTTTTTAAAATTCATTGTTGAATTAATTTGCTAGTATTTTATTGAGAAGTTTTGCATTCATGTTCATCAGTTCTCTTTTTTAGTGGAATCTTTACCTGGTTTTGGTATCAGGATAATGCTGGCTTCATACAATGAATTTAGAAGTTTTCCTTCCTTCCTTTTCTATTTTTTGGGGGTTAGTTTGAGAAGAATGGGTATTAACTCTTCTTTAAATGTTTAGTAGAATTCTCCTGTGAAGACATCTGGCCCTGGGCCTTTGTTTGCTGGGAGCTTTTTGACTACTGATTCAATTTCTTTGCTGGTTATCAGTCTGTTCAAGTTTTCTATTTTTTCCTATTTCAGGTTTGGTAGTTTATAATGTTTGTAGGAATTCATCCATTTCTTCTAGTTTGTCTAATTTGTTGGCATTTGGTTTTTGTAATATTCTAATTGTTTGCATTTCTGTGGTGTTGGATGTGATTTTTTCCTCTCTCATTTGTAGTTTTATTTATTTGGGTCCCTTCTCTTTTCTTTTTGCTAAATCTGAGTAGAGGTTTTATCAATTGTGTTAATTTTTTCAAAGAACTAGCTCCTGGTTTCACTGATCTGTTCTTTTGTGTTGTGTTGTGTTTTAGTTTCTATGACATTTATTTCAGCTCTAATATTTATTTATTATTTTCTTCCTTTTGCCGGCTAAGGCTTCTTTTGTTCTTTTTCTAGCTCCTTTAGGTATGAAGTTAGGTTGTGTATTTGAGGTTTTTCTTGCTTCTTGAGGTAGGCCTGGATTGCTATCTTCTTCTCTTAGGACCACTTTTCCCATATCCAAAGGTTTTGAACCGTCAGGCTTTCCTTTTCATTTCTTTCCATGTATTTTTAAATTTAGTCTTTGATTTCCTGGTTGACCCACTCATTGTTTAGTAGCATGTTATATAACCTCCATATATTTGTGGTCTTTCCAAATTTTTTCTTGTGGTTGACTTCTAGTTTCATAGCATTGTGGCCAGAAAAGGTGTATGGTATGATTTCATTTTTTTTTTTTAATTTCTTGAGGCCTGTTTTGTGACCTAATATGTGATCTATTCTGGAGCATGTTCCATGTGTAATTGAATAGAACATGTATTTTACTGTTTTAGGATGGAATGTTCTGAATATATCTGTCAAGTCCATTTGATCCAGTGTGCTATTCAAGGCCATTTTTTCCTTGCTGGTTTTCTGTTTAGATGATCTGTCCATTGATGTAAGCGAGGAGTTAAAATCCTCTATATTATTGTGTTATTATCAATTAGTGTCTTTTGTTTGTTCTTGTCTTATGTACTTTGGTGCTCACATAAATATTTACATTTATTATTACCATCTTGTGGGGTTGTCCCATTTATGATTATATAATACCCTTCATTGTCTCTTTTTACAGTCTTCGTTCTAAGTCTAATTTGTCTGATAAAAGTATTGCTATTCCAGCTTTCTTTTGACAGCCATTTGTATGTAAATGTTTCTTCACTCCCTCACTTTCAATTTGCAGCTGTCTTTAAGTCTACAACTAAGTCTCTTGCAGGTAGCATATAGATGGGTCTTGTTTTTTTCCCTCCATTCTGACACTCTATGTCTTTTGACTGGAGTATTCAGTCCATTTACATTTAAAGTAATTATTGATAGATATGTATTTATTCCCAATTTTATTACTCAATTTAACATTGTTTCTGGAGATCTCCTCTGAACATTTCTTGTCTTTGTCACTTTTGGTCTCTCCTTTGCACTTAAAGAGTCCCCTTTAATATTTCTTGCAGGGCTGATTTAGTGGTCATGAACTACTTTTGTTTTTGTTTGTCTGGGAAAATCTTGATCACTCCTATTCTGAATGATAGCCTTGCTGGATGGAGTATTCTTGGCTGCAGATTTTTCCCATTCAGCACTTTGAATATATCTTGCCACTCTCTCTGGCATTCTAAGTTTCTGTTGAGAAATCTCCAGCTAGCCTTATGGGTTTTCCTTTGTAAGTTAAGGACTTTTTTGTCTTGTTGCTTCTAAGATTTTTTTTTTAATTTAATTACAGTATGCCTTGGTGTTGCCCTGCTTTCAGTGATTTTGGTGGGAGTTCTCTGTTCTTCCTGAATCTGGATGTCTGTTTCCTCCCCTATATTAGTAAAGTTTTCTGGTATTATTTCTTGAAATAAATTTTCTGCTCCCCTTTCCTTCTTCAGGAATCTAATAATACAAATGTTATGTTTGATGGAGTCATTGAATTCCCTGTCTACTCTCATGTTCCACAATTCTTTCTCTTTTGGGTTCAGCTTCATTATTTTCAATTATTTTGTCTTCTACATCACTAATTCATTCCTGCTTCTTTAAGCCTGGTGTTCATTGCATCAAGCCTATTTTCAAATGCATTTATTGCATTTTTCATTCCTGATCATTTTTTTTAACACTTTTATCTCTGTAGTAAAGGTCTTCCTCATGTTTTCTATTCTTTTCTCGAGTCTAGTTAGTATCATTATGATTATCACTTTAAATTCTCCAAAAGATATGTTACTTATATCTGTTTTGCTTAGATCTCTGGCTGTAGCCTTATCTTATTCTGTCATTTGGGATAAACTCCTCAGTCTTGGCATTTTTTTCTAGGTCTCTGTGTACTTCTCTGTGTTAGAAAAGCCAGTTATGTCTCCTGTTTCTGAATGTAATGGCCTCATGAAGAAGAGCTCATGTAGTGCCCAGGGCCTGGGGCTTCAGGAGTATCTCTTGTTGTATCCAAGTTGAAAGTTTGATTGATATAGGTTATTTCAAACCATATATAAGACTTCAGAGGTTTTAAAAATATATGTAAGTAACAGAAATTTAAAATGTATTTAGAAAAAAAACGGTATTGATCTTTTAAAGAGATCAATGACATTAAATTGTCAGTTTGTTTAGTGAAAGTAACATCTTCATTTCAAAGATTTTCAATTGGGAATTTGGGGCAGAAAAATGTTTTTAACATTTAATACTAATTACATTAATATTACATAATTCTCAATTGTGCATAAATTCATATATTTTAATGAGTCTTTTTCTAAATAAAAATTACCCATTTCTCTTCATAAAGCTATATACTTATTTAAACCCAGAGACCATAGTGTATCTTTGATAATGTTTTTTTTTTTTTAAAGATTTTATTTTTATTTATTTGTTAGCGAGAGAGAGAGAGAGCACAGGCAGACAGAGAGGCAGGCAGAGGCAGAGGCAGAGGGAGAAGCAGGCTCCCCGCCGAGCAAGGAGCCCGATGTGGGACTCGATCCCAGGACGCTAGGATCATGACCTGAGCCGAAGGCAGCCGCTTAACCAACTGAGCCACCCAGGCGTCCCTATCTTTGATAATGTTTTAACCAGTACCCATTAGTAAGCAAATGGAAAATTCTGTACAATTAAACAATAACCCAAATTCATTCTCTATAGTTAACTTCCTTCTGAGGTAGAACGGATAATGATTCTGACTAATATTTGCCTGTTAATGCAACTTAAGTTATCTAAAAGATACTTTCTAAGGGCACAAAATTTTATCAATTATGAATGGTTATTGGTTAATAATGACAACACTAAGAGTTTATCAGATGCAATTTGGAGTATGATTTCTAAAGCAAAAATTAATATAAAAAATAAAACCATCTTACATCAATTTTATATTCACTCACCATTTTACTTCCAAAAATGTCAGTAATAAATGTCATTATTATTATTTTGAAGAAATGTTTTAAAAGTCACTTTATCGGGTGCCTGGGTGGCTCAGAGGGCTAAGCCTCTGCCTTCAGCTCAGGTCATGATCTTGGCTTCCTAGGATCGAGCCCCGCATCGGGCTCTCTGCTCAGCGGGGAGCCTGCTTCCCCCCCACTCTCTGCCTGCCTCTGCCTACTTAGTGGTCTCTGTCTGTCAAATGAGTAAATAAAATCTTTAAAAAAAAAGTCACTTTATCTTCATACAGTTGTATAACTTCAGAGTTTACTGACATCAAAAAGACTTTGATACATTCTTGGCAAATCCTATAAATGTGCCTTTGTACACAGGATATATTGATTATTCGGCCACTGGATTATATTCTAAAATTAATAGTAACATTATTAATTATGAATTAGAACATTTAAAAAATGTGCTTTAGCTTTCTTTTTTATACTGGAAACTGTTTGGAAGATACAACCAAATTTCAGAAAGTCAAACACAAATACACAACTTCTATTGAATTTTTGGTATTTTAGTAGAGCATGGGAGATTTGCAGAGCAATGTAATCTACTTTAAAAAGATGTCACTGCTACTGTACTTATTTGTCAAAATAAAGATTCTCACATATAAAAAAAAAGTCATTGCAATTAAAAAGGTCCAAATCAGCACCTTATAAGGTTTTACCAAAATTACTTTAAAAGGTAGTTTTGAAAATGGGGGGATATCCTTCTGTAAGAAAAAACTGCCATCCGAGAGCTTTCAAACATTATAAGTAACACGGACTTCATATAATATTAAGACAGTTTTTTATTCCAATATGATTTATATCCCTAACTTTTAAAGTACATTTAAAGCTTAATTAAGTAGGAATTGAACAGGCTCTCATGTCTTAGATATAATACTAGAAGAAGTAGACCAGTAAATTCAACTTTAATTATAATAAAGAGAGGATGTTCCAGGACTGCTTCATTGTTTTTTAAAAAGCACATCTAATTTAATTACATTAAGATGTCCCATTTATTATAATCCCAATTATACATTTGCTCATTCATTTAGGAAATATTTATTGAACAACTACTATGTGTCCAGCACATGTTAAGCACTCTTCAGACATGGCCTTGTTGTCAAGGAGTTTATGTATTTTGTTAAGGAGAAGATATATATAGATACAGATGATTTATAAAGGGCAGCATTAAGGGTCAAATGGATGAGAGCAATAGCCAATACAGAGGATGCTTGATAAGGGGAGGATGTCATTCAGATGAAATGGTCAGTATTCATAGAAATTATGAGTCTCAAGCTGGGATGCATGGATGGGGATGAAAACAAAAAACATTCCATGCTGGGAATTAGCATATTCAAAACTTCCCGAAGCAAGGTTTATTTTAGGAGAATTGAATACATTATTAAAAAGTTTGAAATTAATCTATAAATATGTTGGAGGTTTTCAGATTTTTAAAAGATTTATTTATTTGTTTGTTTGTTTATTTATTTATTTTGAGGGGTTCTGTTGGAGCAGAGAGAGAGAGAGAGAGAGAGAGAGAGAATCTCATCCAGACTTCCCACTGAGCATGATGCCCAAAGAGCATCTCAGTCTTACAAACCTGAGATCAGGACCTGAGCTGAAATCAAGAGTCAGATGCTTAACTGACTGAGCCACCCAGGGGTCCCAGTTTTCAGATTTTTAAACGAAGTGTTTCATATCTTAAAAATAATAGTTTAAGATGATACAGGCAAAATGCAAGATTGGAGAGTAGGAACCCAACCAAAGCAGAAACCAGAAGCATGGAGATAAGCTGTACAATAACCCAGATCTGAAGGAATGAAGAGTGTAGCAGTGGAAATAGAAAAGAAAGGGTGGAAGCATGGATAGTCTGATAGAAAATTTAGCTTGGTGATGTTTCTTTAAGGGAGTGGGGTAAGTGAGAAGGAAATACAGGATGATTTCACACCAGCCTGATTTAGTGGAAAATTTACAAGAGACAGGTAAGGAAAAATAGGAACTAATCTGGGGGAGATGATGATGGAATATCTACAAAGGTTCCATTAGCCCATGGAATGCAATTTCTAAATATTCTGTGATCTCAGGAGTGTATCACCTGAAATTTGTGCAACAGAGCAAATTTTACAAAATCAAGGGGAAGGGAAAATGTTGAAGGGAAAACTCTTGGCTAGAAATTTCAGTCTAGAAAGGTAAAATTCTCTTTTATCATAAATTTTATAAATATTATCTGTGAGAGGCAACGTTAAAGCTATGTCTGATTTGACACTGATTTGACTATTATTGCCTATTGGTTAAGCAATAGTCAACTTATCTGTTCTTTTTTCATAAACTGATATTTTAACTTCATGTGTGCTTAATCAATCGTGTATTCTAGCGCACTGTGAACAAAGAATAAAATATTTATATTTATATATGCTTATTCTATATAGTAAGGCAAGAGTATGTGATATGGAGAACAAGAAGAACATAATATTCAAAAAGATCAAAATAAGAAAAATGTCTGAGAATGTTGCATATTCTTCTATTTCATCACAATCAAAACATGCTTTTTTCCCCTTATGTTTGTGTTTTCCAAAATATATAGAATAGCATGCAGCTTTAATGCTGAGCCAGGAGAGATTAGATCAATAAAAAAAAATTTGGGGAAAGAGTGATCAATGTTCTGTACATGTCCTAGAACCTCAAATTTCCTTCAGCAGAAAACCAGAATCTGGCCTGAGAGCAAGGTGCCACTTTTATGTTTTAAAAAGTACACAAAGACTATAGCATTATAATTTTGAAAAATAAATTCTAATGACAATTTTTACTAGCCTCCACAACATGGAGAGGATTCACATGTTATCATTGCTCAGAGAATGGAGTAAGACTTCTGGGCTAACTGCCAATGCCTATTAGAATGATTTTCTCTTCAATCACTAGTTCAAGCATGCATGATATCGCAATGCATAAATAGTAGCACAACAAGTAGGAAATTCAAGACAATCCCTCCCTCTTGATCCTCCTGTTATATTGAGTACTAATGGGATTTAATTTCTAGAGTACTGCATGTAATTCTGGGACTCTGCCAACTAGAAGTTATGTATGTGACGAGGAAAGGAGAGCAATCCATGGTTAGTAAGGTAAAATCAGAACCTAAGCCAGAGTGACTGCTCTTTTGGAACAGGTCTGGAACATTTTCAAAATTAAATATCAGTAACAACAGAAAACTTCTCAGATAAGGGGGCTAACAAGGATACAGCCTAAGTCTTACCACCTAGGGGGTTATAATTTCTAAACATATTGTTTTGATACATGTAATTTTTAGCTGAGAGGAATTGCAAAGAATATTCCTAGTTAGAGTTAACCTGAACTAGGGAATCAGGTACTCTGGGGGATTTCCTGGACAGGGCTTGAACTTTGCTTTAATATGGGCAGAGAAACTGGATTTTAAGTACAGAGAGATAGGAGAGAATACTGAAGTGCACATTAATGTCACATCTTTTCTCACTTCTGATTCTTTAGGAAGATACGCATTGCTTTTCTGAGTGGAGAATCTTTATTTGTCCCACTCCTCTAGCAAAGGCCTTTTTAATCTATCACACTATGGAGCACATTTCTTGGCTTGTCTTTTTAATTCTGCATTGAGGCATGCATCTCCTAGACTCTGACTTTATTGTGACCCAATATTTATTATAGTTAAACTGGCTATAGAGGATTAGATACCATCAACATTTCTTAGGTCTGGCTAGGTTATAAACAGAGATTTAAAGGTCTCTGAGCTTTTGAAAAATTGCATTAAAATACAGCTAAATGATTTCTTTGCAATTGTTTCTAAAATAACTTTAAAATGGGGGGGTACAAATCATTTAAACTATGCCTACAATGGGGAGGGGAAGTGGTGGAAAACTTATCTATAAAATCCCCAAAAAAGGTGGGAATTGTAATTATGTATCTGCACAAAGACTAAAGTTAGTGTCCTATTTCAAACTTACTATTAAATTAAAGTAATCTATATCAACATACTCTCAGAGTTGGAAAGAAAATTAGATTATGAATAAATGGTTGTTTCCTATAACATTTAGAGATTCATCCACAAGACATGAAATGCTTTTGTGTTAAGTTTTCATTTTCATTTATTATATCAGGTGAAATTAATTTTCAACCACAATCATTATCCAGAGCTAGAGAATACTGGGAGTTAAGAATTTTATCCACATCCTTATATTTACTTGGAGATTGACTAATGTGTACAGTGATTCTCCAATGGTCACTGTCAACTCTCTGGAGCAATTTCTCATAGGTGGGCCTATAGCTCTGAGTATCAGAAAGATCATCATAATCAGCATATTTCCAAGTACTGCCAAAAAGTGATCCCATCTACATATATATGTATGTTTATTATTATATACATATGTGGAGTACATATCATATATACTACAAACACTTTGACTTAAAAAACACCTTAAAAATAAATGTAAGTATATAAGAGCTATGTAGCAAAAATGCAGGGGATAAAGGGAATAGTAAGTAACAATGCAGGTTTTTGAGGTCAAAATGCTTGGATTTGAATCTCCGATTTACCACTTAGAATGTGCTATCTTCCTACCACTTAGGAAGACTAACTAATCACTCAGCTGTCCCAGTTTTCTCATCTACAAATTATGGAATATACCCACACTTACCCTCCAGGTTATTGTCAGCATTAAATGAAATAATATGTGAAAAATACTTAAAACATGTCCTGGAATAAAGTAAAAAGTCAATAAATGTTGTAAGATGATGATGAGAATGATGTAGAAGAGTAGGAGGGGAAACATGAAGCAATGGTCAACTTTGGCAAGAGTTCAAATGGGAGTTTATTACTTTGAGGCAGACAATGATAGAAATATAAAAACAAACCTTTAAAAAAAATTTTTTTTGGCTATCAACCTTTTCCAGCTCTCTTGAATTCAAGTTTAAGGAAGACATGCAAATTGGTGTTAAAGTGACCAAGATCCCCTCAAATTCTTTTTTACTTACTGCTCACTAAAGTCCAAAATTTAAGGAGAGGAAATTATTCCTATGATAAATACTAGAGAAAGAAGTAGATTTGGTTCTAATTTGAACATGAAGTAACTGAGAGTAAATGAGAGAATTAAGTAATATTCAGAACGATCAAAATACCATGGTTGAAAAATAAGCACAATCCCATTAAGCAAAGAGACGGTCCAATGTGAAAAAGGGACAGGCTCTTAGACAACTCATGAGTTAACAATTAGTGAATTACTGTAGGAACCCATAGTAGGACAATTGTGGTAAAAATTTTATTTCTGATCTTCCAACAAAAATTTACTGTATTGATTTGTTTCTGACCAAATCATAAGGTAACAACTTCAAAAAATCTGACTTATATGGTCTCTCATCTAAAATTGTGTAAGTAATTTACTGTTCATCATATCTCAGTGTGTAGAAAACAGAACTTCATTTTTTAAGATTTCTCTACCCATAAACCCATATTTCCAAAACTGCTCCCAGGTACAAAAATGCCTACCAGCTAGGACTCCTCTGCTGGGGGAAAAAAAGCATAATTTTCACTGTTAAAACCTTATCATGTTTTCTGTGAGATCTTTCTGAGAAAATCTATTGGTGTACACTGTTGATTTCAGACCCCAAGGATCCTTAAGTACTGTTTGCAGTGATGCCCAGGACTCATAGATCTTTATAAATGGCCTACATTTATAAAACCTAACTGTATTTTCAAAGAAATAAAAACCTACCATTTGCAGGTAGGGGAACACTACTGGAAAGCTGGTTAGGGAAGGAATAAGTCCATATTTACAAAGGAAAAATGTTTAATTGGTGTCTACTTTTCTGTTTTATTTTACTTAGACAAAAAGAGAAGCCTTATTATTTATGATGCATTTTAAACTAGTTACCATAACATACGAAACAGCAGAACATGGCTAAACACTACTTTAGGGACTTGGTTTGTTCCCCTAAAAGACAATTTCTAAATTTTTACTTGAGGGTATAGAT
>ML108648.1:72514-82692 GCA_003697995.1 Taxidea taxus jeffersonii
ACTGTCTCCCTTAGATACCTGTTTCCCTTAGAACTCTTCCTGTGGAGGCCCTGCAGACTTTTAGAAGTATTTTGAACTAGTATCTTTCAGAAAATGACTGGTAGATCATCTTCTATCTCAAGATAAGTTAAGCAGATACAACTTTCTTCCCCCCACCTGCACCTGTCTATGCCTGTTTTAAGCACATTTATTGTTTTATCCCATAAATATTTTTCTGACATCATTTCTATATGTTTAGTGTTTTTCCTAAGAGGTGCCCATGGCCAATATATCTTTCCATATTCTGTGATAAGGTACAGTTCAGGTCTTTTAAAAATGTGTTTATCATAAAGTATTTAAGAGGAATAGCTGAGGAAAATTCTGTACCCCTTTATTATTAGTAATAAGAAATGTTAAATGCTGAGCAACATTCTGAACATCTGGTGTATGTTCAAAACAAATGAAAAATACCTCACTTCCCCAATAATCTTGGAGCAGAACTGGTTATGAGCTACAATCTATTAAGTTAGTCAAGAAGTTCTGTGATTTGATTTTTTAAAATATATTTAAATCACAATGAATATATATGTTTTGAGCCACATCTTTTAACCTCGCCAGTTCTCAGTTTTCTTACTTAAAAATTAGGACATTTAGCTAGGTAGTTTTACATTCCTTTGGAACAGATGCTTCTAATCTGATTTTTTCAATCTCTTTATTCTTCCAAATCTCTTCTTTTGAAAATTGCTCAAATATCAAAAATGTTTTCAAATATTAATGGGAAAGTATTCCTGCTATTTTAAGCAGTCACATTAATCTCTACGTGACTTTTAAATATTCTTAAAGTATCTTATTTTTAAGGCACGAAGACAGACATTTCTCTTCAAATTCCAGGAGATAATGAAAAACAAACAAACAAACAAACAAACAAAAAACATTACTTCATTTAGTTTCTCTCAGTCATGTTCAGAGGGCCCTTACCCTAAGATCTATTCTAACCATGCATGGGTGACCAGAGAGCCATACATAGGGGCAGAGCAGAACATATATACACAGAACTTCCATTCTTTTACTTTTATGCAGCCTTGAATGTTTTCATGTGAAAAATGACTTAAAACTTGATCTCTAAACCTGCAACTGTGATGTCACAAACTGTTCAGATCACGTGGAGGACTTCATTAAAATTTAAAGATTGAAGACTGTAAGACTGTTTGTAACCTCTGAACTGCAAAATTTATGCATATACATGGATTAATAGAGGACACATTCATAAATATTAAAAAATAGATATGTGACATAGTATCCATGACTTTAACATTGATTTTTAGGGCTCTCTAAGTATTGGGTAAACGAATAAGTGAATGAATAAGTGGATGGAGGACAGAGGGATGTGTGTTTTATGGTGGTCTGAAGTCTTGCCTTAGATGTATGGAGAAAAAACAGCTTTCATGGTTACTTTGTTGGGCTCATACAAGCAGGACTTGTTTCCTCTGTCTCTGCTGATTCTGAAAGGTTGTATTTTCAAGCTTACCATAATTCTTTTTAGAGTAAGAACCCAACTCACCTCACCAATGACGTACCCATATGCCCATAAAACAACTGAAAAATAATAGTGTGGGAAATGGACTACCAGAGCAAAGCAAGAGATGCCAGGTTTGGAAGAGATATCAAAATATGTGAGATTGATGGGCAAATAGGCTCGAGCAATGACATTCTGTGGATACAGAGAAGGGAAGCTTGCTGTTGAAGAACTGTACAGCCTGAAAATGTAATTGTAAAGGTATGTCAGCAGCAAGGCCTACAGTGGTTTATAACAAATCTTTTGGCAAAAATTCCCTAACCAACAAACCCTAAATCTTATATATTGTCACTGATCATCTGCTATTTTCTAGGATTTTTCAATTGGGTTGAAGTGTAAGCTTTAGTTCATTTGAAATTAATAAAAATAAATCAGAGTCCGAGTTTAGCTATAGCTGGTTTACAATGAGAAGAAATGCCCTGTGAGAGATAGGGCATTTGCTAGGCTACACATATTGAGAATTTATACAGGTCTAATATTAAGCCATGGAATTTTTCTAATAAATTCATTTTGTTGATGTGTGTGGCCTCTCAATGAACATTTGTATTAGCCACACATGCAGCTGTAATTAGCCAAAGTAAGACAGGAGCCATAAAGAGTATAGATTTGAGTATTTTATAAATAATGTTGAGAAGCCTTGCCACATTTTTTTTGGACTTTGTTTACATTTATTTGGTAACCAACGCACTGGAATTTGTTGTTCCGTTATTGTAGAATCCGTCACATGTATGGATATATTGCACAGTGCCACCATTACGTGGCACATATGCCATGACTCAATCTCTCAATCAGAAAGAAGTTTACATATGTGCCTCAGAGAGGTTTCCTTCTAAAATGGGTGGTGAAAATGAACAGGATCTAAGGTTCCTCAAGCAGCACACGGCAGGTCTGCAAGGATGCAGATAAGGCTACGGATGTGGCTTCAGAGAAAAGAAGAGCCTCTGTTTGGGGGTGTGTGGGGGTGGCGGGTGTGAGGTGACATGCTCTTAGGTATTGTTTAATCATACATTATTACTGTTATAGACGTAAAATTGAAATAAATTTATTGGCTCTGGGAGGTGTTTTTGACTTAGACCCACAGTTCTGGCTGAGATGGTGTCAGAACTGTGAGGAAAAAGACTTGGCAGCATCTATCTCATGAATCCCAGATGCTACCATGGTGGTGGTTCTTGTGGTTTGGAGTCATTTCAATGTATGCAAGGGAGGGCTCCCTCTCTGGCAAATGAGGTGGGAAGGGAGGGCAATAAAACTGTCTGCATTCATTTTGGGTACAGATAAGAGGCTTTTTGAGGTTGTGGGCCTAATTTTCATTCTAGAAGAATTTAAGTTTAACTAAACACTTAACTAGATTTTTGAGTATACCAGTTACACTAGGGTCATCTATTTTAGACTAAGATAATTCTTAATGACTAGACCCCGATTCCCTCTCACTGTGGGCCCCTACAGCTCTGCTCAGGGTCACTTCCTTAGACTTTTGTGTCTATCTCTTTACCTCTGCTCTGGCACCAAGATTTTGGGAGTGAATCTCCCTTCTGTTTGGATCAAGTAATGGCAGGAATTGGATATTTAATTTTGCAACCCAGTATCTACCCAGTCAAAACCTAAGTAGAAATCTTTTTGAATTCTGCATCACTGAGACCTCATTTGAATCCCTGGTTCATGTTTAGCAACTAAAAATAAACGTAGAGATGTATATACGGTCTCAATCAATCCAAGCTTGGGTTTTCTGCAGTTGATATGAAGATAAAATGTAACATGAATATAAAGCACATAGCATAATGCCTGGCATAGAGAATGACAGTTTTCTTTGTTTACCTCTCTATATTTTCTTCTACTGCTCTACTAGTAAGTGTTGAGAATCCCTGTGGAGGCCTATATGACATCTTTCTCTCTATATACACATCCATCCACCCACCCACTCCCCTACACATGCATGCACGTATGCATTTTTATTGGTAACTTGGGACCATCTGTACTTTAAAAGATAGCATTAGATCCTAGAGAATTAGAAAAAGGGAAATCTTATCTAAGCAAAATTTGATGAGAGGAAAATTTTAAAGTCCTAGGATTAATCTATGAATGTAGTTTTATCATTTCCAACTCTCATTAGCCAGTAAAGATTCATTTTTTTCCCACAAATTTACCTGATGTGATATGTTGAATATGGAGTTATTTACCATGCTATTTTTTAAAACATATTTAACAACTTTTTTGTCAAGTTCTTTTAACTTTTTCAGCTTTGTCAGTTCAAAGGGCCTCCTCTATGCTAACATGCCATGTATATAACAAAGAAGCCAAGACTACATTATTCATTAACTGTTCTGGCGAATCATATTCCAAACAGTAGGGTAGTCACTGGGTAGTATACAGATAAGAAAACCTGTTCACCACTAGAACAGCACATGGCTTTGACATACAATAAACTAATTACAAGTTAGGATATTATAAGTCCTAAGGAAAGGAGCAAGCAATTGTTGTAGGACCACAATAAGACTCGCAGTAACTTCTAGTGAGAAATGAAAAGGAGAAATCAAGAATCTTCTCATAAGGAGGGTAACACTGACAAGGATTTTAAAATACTTGTGAGATTTTTGATAGCTTAAGAAGTACAAGACTAAGGAAATGTATCCTGGATCTAAAACCAGATGAACAAAGAGATATAAAGTTAGGTATTGGTTTGATAAGCTGGTGTAGACTAGAATGATGTGGGGGGAAATGAGATCTGAAAGGCAGGCTGGGCACAGATCTAGAGGGACCGATTGGGAACAGAAAAGTGCTATTTTCTAGATTCAAAATTTCCCATCACCCGAAGACAGTCAGACTTTCTCATGCTGAATGAGCATCACAATTTTCACTTATTTATTAATTTTGATAGGCTAACGTGCCATAGTAGACACTATACTGAGCTGTGGGGAAGTACACTGCTGAATGAGAAATGACCCCTGACTTTCAGACACTTTGGAAGTTAAAAAAATGTGTCAGACAGAAAGACAGAAGAGACTAAGTGTTCTAAAAAGTACACACATAGGGATGCAAACGAGTGAGAGTTAATTTGGACAGGGTAGGCATGGACCAAGGGAAAGCATCAAGGGACAAATAATGTTTAAGCTAAGCCTTGAAAAAGAACTGGATTTTGATTACTAAAGAAAAAAAAATAGAAGAACATTCCAGGGTGATGGAGGTAAAAGGCACAGGAATAGTAAAATTTGGTTCAATTTAAGGAAAACAAGGATGTTGACCCTTTTCTTCCATGGAGGGACAGAAATAGGTGGGGGTAATAGGAAGTTGGTATTAACTGGAAGTCTGACAGAGTTTGTATGTTGGGGAAAGATAATAAAATGCCTTTAAAAGGTGAAAAACATTCTATAAGCTATATGAAGCCATAAGAAGGTATGAGAAGAAAAGTGCCATAACCAGCTTGATCTAACACCAAGAGACCTCTGGCAGAGTGTGAAGAACAGAGAGTCACTCGTTTATCCAACTGTTCAGCCAAAAATAGAGATCCAACAACTACTATGTGCCAAGAACTGGGCCATGTTTTGGAATACAATAAATAACAAAGTGGTCTTGATCTCAGAGACAGGGAATTAATCTAACATACAGATAATGTATAACCAGGAAACAGTGATAAGGGCATGAAATATCTTTACAGAGAGTCTCTATTTGGTCTGGAGAATTAAGAAGAGCTCCTAAAGGAAGGGATGCCTTCAGCAAACATCTGAAAGGTGGATGGGAATTAGTCTGGTATGTGCTTATACATATTTGGGAGGGTCGCTGGGATGGGGGATGGGGCAGGAAGGAAGCATTTCAAGCAGAAGGAAGACCTTGCACAGGAAAGAATGGTACAAGAAAGAAACAGGAAGGCAAGACGGAGCTAAGAGAGCAACGGAGAGGAAGGGTGACAACAGAGTGGAGACAGAGCCAGGGAAAGCCAAAAAATAATTTTGTCTTTGCTTTTAACATTTTAAAAAGCAATCAAAAATTTATTTTATCTTTAAGGCAGTTAGTTCATGACATGCTCTCTATATTCAACATTTGTGTAGAAATTCTCTACAATTTAACTACAAACTTCTTTCAGCTAAGGGTTATCTATAGTAAATTCATACTCCCTAACAAAGTAAAAGGTGCAATGGTTGTTAAGTGTGTTGTGATAAGGACGGCAAAATTCTGCTTTCAAAACAGAAAAAGCTTGAAAAGCTTCATGTTTTAGTATCTCAAAGTTTCAGAGATAATTCATAGCCATCATACCTTCCACATTATAATTACTTTCAGTATTTCAATCCCCTTTATATTTCATAAAACTATTATAATTATTACAACTAAATAAAATATTTTCATTTGACAAATTATGGCATCAGAAGGGAAGGAGGGGAGGAAGGAAGGAAGGAAGAGAGGGAGGGAGGAAGGGGAAAAGGGGAAGGGAAGGAAGAAAGAGTTATAGCTATTCCAGTTCCACAATTTTGAAACCTTCATTGCATCCTAATGAACAATATCTGCTTCCTTTTTATCACCACTTTCAACA
The DNA here is from genome assembly GCA_003697995.1 of Taxidea taxus jeffersonii. Taxonomy (NCBI): domain Eukaryota; kingdom Metazoa; phylum Chordata; class Mammalia; order Carnivora; family Mustelidae; genus Taxidea; species Taxidea taxus. The sequence continues at coordinate 78,592 of ML108648.1, forward strand.
TGCCAATTTGTAAAGTTAAGTTGAGACTAAGGTCTTCTGATAAAGACAGAGCTTAAACTTTATAATCATGGATTTTTCCTACATTCCTACGCATGGCAAATAAAATTAAGTTTTTACTTTGTTTTTCAAATACCTTTCTAAAACTTACCACTATGTGAATGTCACCAGCAGTGAGCTTTGAGGTGACCAGAGTGAAGAATAAGGTGAGCTTCTCAGAAAGTCCAGAAAGCACTGAATCAAAAAGACAATTTCTCCTTTCTTGTTTTTCAGCTAGTCAGCTTTACTCCTTTAATCTAATATATTTTGGTGGAATACTGCATATGACATAATATATTCTACCATAGTGGCCTTTTCCACTTTTGAAATTTGGCTGATAGCTTCAAAATATATAAATACTCATTTGTAAAAGGACTGATGGAAGAGGGAAGACAGAGGGGCAGCTCTGGTTCTCTGAGCCTTATACTTAGGACATGTGTGTGTGGAACAGAAGCAGGTCAGAGCGCATAACAGCACCACAGGGAGAAGATGTGAAGAGAAACACACTCATTCCAGCTGCTAAAGAGGGGCCAGTTGGATATTGGGGATGTATAAGAGCATTATTAAGAATTCTTACGTGCAAAACCTAAAAGCAAAATGAATAATCTTCAAAGTGTTTAGTCTTCATTAACTATAGTCTTTCTTAAGTAAGCAAAATATTTATTGAGCATTTATTACATCTCAAAATCTGTGTCAACTGAAGAGAACTGAAGGAGGAAAAATCCAGCGCCTTCAAAAAGCTCAGAGTAGTCTTTAATTTAATCTTTAATTAAAATTAAAGATAATTTTAATACAGTGTAATATGCATTCATAGTGTTTTTGTGGAAGCAAAGAAGAATGAGACCTAGCTTGGTTGGTGAGAATTGCTTAGAATTCTTTCCGAAAGAGGAAAATTTAAATTGAGATTTAAGTCAAGTGAGGAGAGGTTATTCCAAGTAGGGGACAGCAGGAGCAAAGGCAGGTACTTTGGTGAGGAGCAGCACTTATTGCAGGAAGCTATAAACAGGATGGCTGGAGATGAAGCTCGAAGTCAGGGAGTGTGACCACATTGGCTGGTTGAGTAACCTGGCATTAACACAATAAGAGATGCCCTGTTAAATAGTTTGAATCATATCCTGAAGATAACAGTGAACAACTGAGAGTTTTCTCCCCCCTTTTGTGTTGTTTTGTTTATTAAAGTATAGTTGATAAACAATATTATATTAGTTGCAGGTATATGACATAGTGATTCCACAATTACATACCTTATAAAATGCTCACCACCATAAGTGAAGTTATCATCTGTCACCATACAAAGCTATTGCAATATTATTGACTATATTCCTTACACTTTACTTTTCATCCTTGTGACTCATTTATAATTGGAAGTTTGTACCTCTTAATCTCCTTCACCTATTTTGCTTGTCCCTTACCCCTGAAGGTTTCTTTAACCTTTCGGGAGTGATGTGGACAGGACTGTGTGTATATGTGTTTGTGTATAATTATAATTATATGGATATAAATTTGATGGGACCAAAAATGGAAGCAGTGGTACCACTTATGAAACAACTGCAATGGCTGTGATGAGACATGATAAAGGTTCCAACTATTGGACTGGTGGTTCCTACACACCTGAGTTTGGTGCTAGATTGGATGGGCTTGGGCAATTGAAGAAATGGTCATCAAAGATGACTCCTAGGTTTCTAGAACTTAGAGGATTTTAAGGGAAAAACAATTTTGGGGAAACATAAAATGCTCAATTTGATAAATGATCCACTAAAGTGCCTATGACCATTAAGGGAAGATGTCCCATAAACAACTATAATTAAACTAGAATGAAGCTTTGTGGAGAGATCACAACTTGGAAATAGAAGAGTCTGGGTCACTGACTCATGTATAAGAGGCAGCTGACACTTTGAAGGTTGATGAAATGACCTGTGGATATGCTCTAGATTGCAGAAAAAGAGCAACAGACTGAGGACAGTGCCCTGGGAAGGAGAGCATTTAATGGATGGGCAGAAAAAGAGGACACAGAAAACAAACAGCCTGAGGCATATGAAGAGCACCAGGAGATGAAGTGTTTTGCAAACCAAGAGTGGAGATATCCAAGATGGGCCCTCCAAAACAGATTCACTCCAAAAGTTAATGCTTTCTAACACCTAACTGTTAATGCTTTTTAAAAATGACAATGTTAATAATACACAAATATCTTCTATTCACAAATTCCTTTCAATCCTTCTAATTTTTAATTTCTTCACTATCTTATTCCCATAGTCCTCATATGTGATATTGTATGTGCTCTTGAGGGGTACAGAACATGATTACCCATCTTTAACAACAGAGCAAGTAAACAACAACAAAGAAGGTGGTAAGTAGGAGGGAGCTATAAATTAGAGCTTTTACCCTTTTCAGTTGAAATATCTCCAAATGATATGTGGAAAGTAAACCATGTTTGGGTTTTGTTCCCTTTATTTCAGGTTTGATTATTCAGTTCATGGCTTATCCTCACCCTTCACTTTTGTTTCCTTCTGATGCTCACTTTAAGCATTTTTGGAGTTTGTTGGCACTTCTTTAGGGGCAAGTCAGGAATAAAAAATAAATTCATTTCAAGCAATATACTTATGTAAATGGTGCTTATATTTTTATATGAAAACTCAAAGCCAGATATTCAAAATGAGTATCACGTTTGTTTTGACTGCCGACCCAAAGCAGACCACCATCACTACTCCTTCTAGTAGTAGCCAAGCATAACAAGAAACATAAGCAACCAAAAACCACACATAAAACAAATCCTAAGGAATGTATGCAGAAGCTAAATAAATAGTGGAGGTCACCAAACACATGCACTGTCAGGAAAAGGGAAAAGAAATCTATGGAAAAAAGAGAAACCACCTGCCAATTTCAAATAATTCAACTCCAAGAACTGACTGTGGTGAGCCTACTTGCTGATCCTAGACAGTCACCACTCAGACTTTCTGTGCTTTGAACACTAGCAAAAACAATCTCAAATTTCATGCAGTGCAGAGCTTAGCACACAGGTGTTGTAATCACAATTTCAGTTTTGAAAGTGTCCTTGCCCTATTTAGAAAAGAGTGAGCTATTTGTGATGTTCTGAATTGAGGCACAATGAAAAAGAAAATTGTAAGCTTGAGTCTTAGTGCAATTCATGTCAAATATGTCTATTGTTGAATTATATTTGAAATCTATAGTAACTCATAATCTAGGAACTATCCCTATAACATGGAAAAAGTGAGAATCTGACTGAAGTTTTGCAGGAGTTTCAACATACGTATTCCATCTTAAGAATTTTCAGTGATACCTGAAGCTTACAAATCCAAGAAAGGGCCCAGGACCAAACCTATCTACTATATCAAGACCAGAATCAAGGGAGTTCTAGGGTATTGCAGTGGATGTTTTAGCTGAGAAGGCAAAAGACCAGAGCTTAAAGAATTACAAGAATCTTTAATAATGGCTCGGGTAAGGTCAAAATAGGCAAGATTAAAATCTCTAATAATGGCACTAGCAAGTCAAAATAACCAAATTGAGGTGGAATGAGGTCTTGGCAAGTATGTAGACATAACAACAGAAAATCTGGGAGGTTGCTGATACTTAAGACTTCTGAGTAAAGAAGAATTTCACATTTAGAATGCTGCTAGGCCATAAGTATCCTGAAGTTTCTCACCTAACTGAATTCCTGGGGACTTAAGTCTCTGGAATAGAGTTCAGTCATGAGAATAAGAAGTAAGAGCAAGCAATGGTCCAAGAGTTTGGTGGGTGGGCAGACTTTCGGCATAACTCGGGAAGTAGGTCTACAGCAGAATTCTAGTTACGTACACTGGACATGTGTGACGAATTTAGCTTTGGTAATCACCAAGTATCACTTTATCAGAATGGGACTCAAGAAGGAAGTGAGCTGGGCACCTGGGTGGCTCAGTTGGTTAAAAAACTGCCTTTGGCTCAGGTCATGATGAGTCCTGCATTAGGCTCCCTGCTTAGCAGGGTATCTGCTTCTCCCTTTGACCCTCCCCCTTCTCATGCTCTTTCTCTCTCTCATTCTCTCTCTCTCTCTCTCTCAAATAAATAAAT
>ML108648.1:82702-100571 GCA_003697995.1 Taxidea taxus jeffersonii
GGAAGTGAGTTTTGATGTAGGATGAAGGTCAGGAGCCCAAGCCTGGGGGCTAGCTTCCTGTCAGTGGGGAGTATGCTTCTCCTTCTCCCTCTCCCTCTGCCCCTCCTCCCACTCATGCTCTTTCTCACTCTCTCTCAAACAATTAAATAAAATCTTTTTTAAAAAAAGAAAATTTAAGTCATGTATAATTCTAGCAGGGTCTGGGCATAGCAGACGATTATTGAAGAAAAGTGCCATAGGAGAGCTAATAGTCATGACAATTAAAAAAGAAGAAAACAAACAGGTTTGAAAACACTACAGAGCTGGGGTAGGGGAGGGTCTAGTTACAAAGGGGCATAAGGAACTTTTGGAGGGGGATGGAACTGTTCCATAACCTGATCATAGTGGTAGTTACAAGACTGTATGCATTTGTCAAAACTCACAGACTCACATAATAAAAAGGGTAAATTTTACTGTATGTTAATATCACCTCTATTAAGAAATTAATCTGTAAGAAAATATATGCATCATGATTCCAATTTTGTAGTAAAAATGTTACATCTAAGAGTATTAATGGAAAAAAAAAAAGTATTAATGGCAGTTACTTCCAGGAAGTATACCTATGGATTTACTAAAAGACATTCCAGTCAGAATCAGACACTTCAGTTGAAAGGTTATATATAATCAAGACTGTGATGGCCATAATAAGATCATGCAATTGCAGAAATTATGAACAGAAAAATCTCTGGAAACTTAAAGGAAATCAGTTTAGTTGAGAGGTGAAGACAGAATGGAAATAAAAAGCTGTAAATATGTATACATGTTTGTGGGTATAAGAAGAGAAGTTACCATTCAGATTGTAGCCCATGAATATTTTTATCCTTGAACTGGCTTTTAGACAAAAGAAGTTGCTCATTACTAATAGAAGCCACTGAAAAATAGTAAAAGTAAATTAAAAAAAAAACAAAACAGGGCTAGGACAAAATTCTTTGTCACACAAATTCAGCTAATCAGTACTCTTTGGGATTAGCTGTCCAACTAATTATGATCTATCCAACTGCATTATCATCTATTCCCTATTTTTTTTAAATTTTATTTATTTGACAGACAGAGATCACAAGTGGGCAGAGAGGCAGACAGAGAGGAAGGGAAGCAGGCTCCCTGCTGAGCAGAGAGCCAGATGCGGGGCTCGATCCCAGGACCCTGGGATCATGACCTGAGCTGAAGGCAGAGGCTTTAACCCACTGAGCCACCCAGGCACCCCTATTCCCTACTTTTTAAAAAATTTTATTTGGGCTATGGTGAAGCCTTGTACAATGCTTTAGATAGAAGGCATCTTCCACAGTTTTCTTTTTCTCTGTCAAAAAAGATAATAGAGTAGTCCCTTCTTAACCACGTTTTACTTTCCATTGTTTGGGTTAACTGCAGTATGGGTTACACTACCTCACAGTCGCCTAAATCATTCCCCTCATTTCCTCTCTTCATGTAGGCACTTCATCATCTCCATCATCACAAGAAGGGTGAGTACGGTGCAAGATATTTTGAGAGAGAGACAGAGAGACAGACAGAGACCATATTCACATAACTTTTATTACAGCATATTACTTTAATTGTCCTATTTTATTAGCTATTGCTGTCAATCTCTTGCTGTACCTAAATTACAAATAAACTTTATCATGGGTACGTATAAATAGGAAAAACAAAGTAATATAGGGTTTGGCATAACCACGGTTTCAGGCATCCACTAAGAATCTTGTAACATATCTGCTACAGATTAAGGGGGACCAATGCATGGTTAGTTGAACAAAATTTTTCTCTATGAACTCATAGTTGCTTCCAGTGAGCACTATTTCCCTTTTTAAGAGCTCAGAAATCACCCTTTTAGTAATTTGTTCTACTCACAATTTACAGCTTTGAAAACTCACCTACCTTCCTTATTTTTTTTTCTCTTTTCCCCTGCCCCTTTCTTTTTAAATGGGGGCCTCTGTATCTAACCCTGGATAATTCTTTGGGCAAAATTTCCACTTTCCACATTTACTAAAAAATTCCAGACACTGTTCACAAACTTCACTTCCTAATTTTATCACCTTACAGAGGGATAACATTTGTGCATGCCAGGTTTGGAAGTAAGGAGCTGCTTTTTAACCATTCTTTCCCTAATGTGGATTCTAATTCCTTTTTAATGGTGTTTGTTTAGAACTTTTCAATCCAAAGATCATTCTTCTTGATTCAAAAAAAAAAGTCAAAATAGAAGCTAAATTGTTTCTGTCTTTCTTAGTCGTTGATTTAAGTCTCAAGCAGCAGATCTATCATTTCCATGTTCTTTCTTCTTACTCTGAACATAAGGACATTTGTATTGAAATTACATTTGCCATATTCATGCTATATTTTTACATAGACTTCAAGTTCACAGAAGTGACATGGTTTGCTGGAGAGCCTTAAGAGATTATGGCTGACCCCTCCCCTCAACAAGCTATCTTAGTCACCAGGATTGATTGTATTAAATATGCTGATTTTCATTTTCACTCTGTATTTACTTAAAAAATGTAAATCAAGTAAAATTTTCCATAAAGTGAGTACAAATAAAATGAGTAAAATGAGTAGGTCATATATTTAAATTTCAAGTGTTGCATTACTTACAATTAAATATATTTTTTAAGTGTTCTAGATCTCTACTAACCAATATGGTAGCCGCGAGCCACATGTGGCTATTTAAATGTAAATTCCTTCAAAGACAACACTAAAAAATCCAGGTCCACATTTCAAGTGCTCAGTGGCCACATGGGTTGGTATGATTGTGCTGGACAGCACTGCACAGAATGTTTCCATCATCATAAGACATTCTATTGGAAACCACTAATCTAGATACACAAAATGTGATGTCTAATTGGCTTTTTTCAAGTACAGTTTTCTCGTACAAAATTTCTACACATGCCAATCACTGATTTGCTGTTATATTAATAGCAATGCATACATTGCATCTTGAATGAACTACTTGCAAATTAAAATTAAACGTATTGATTTGTTCTCATATCAATTGATTTTAAAAAAGACAACTAATAAATGTAAATGTATCATGCTTCAGATCACAGGATCCAGTGATAATGGTTAATCTGAATTCCCAAGATGTTTACTGCAAAGCCTACCCTGTTAGCATAACAGGGCAGTACATTTTAGTAGTATCTGGCCACCATTTACTATTCCTAAAAAAGCTATGGTAATTAACCAGGAACGTATATGTCTAATTTCAACTCCAAAGGAAAATATCATCCCAAGGATCAGGATGTAAAAAGACATTAGGCTGAAAATAGGTGTCCCAGCACTAATTCTTTTTCCATCTTCTAGTGTTTGTTCTCTAAGACAATCCTGATAAGCACAAATAGAAACCACAGCTAAACCTCTCAGTAGCTGGTGACTTTTTTCTTTTTTGAGCCAGAAACTCCTTCTAATAGATCTGGGAGAAATGTAAGAGGACTGGCTATAGTAATATTAATAAAATAACATGACGAAGTTAAGACTGTAAAAAGAGATTTAGGGAAAACATGATAGCATGTTGCACAATGGCCTGCAGGTAAATGCTGAATAATTTAAATGTAAGGGTAAGGAGAGTCAAAGGGAAGTGGGAATAAGGAAAGAAAGAAGGAAGGGAGGAGGAGAACATGGGAGGAAATGAAAGATGGCAAAGTTACCCAATAATGTCACAGGAGAGCTTTCAAGTTCACAAAGAAACCTAGTTAGATGTATAAATAAGCAATTTGTAAATAATAATATAAACCATAGTAAAGCATATTGCCTAGGGTTTGACTTATATTCTATAAACATGTATAGGCAAATAGTAATCTTGATTCTCAGCCTAAATAAATAAATAAATAAATAAATAGAACTAAAGAGAAGATTGCAGCTCATAAAGGTAACGAATAGAATACAAGCATGGCCAAATAGTATAATAAATATGGCTGGAAATAAGGGCTAGCAATGATTGAAGATCTATACATTAAAGAGAAAAGTATAGTGGTTCACAAAATCTGAACTCTTACCAAAAGTCAATTATCAGAGGCCAAATATAAATACATGATGGAAACAGAAATCAAGTTTAAAATACTGAAAGCAGACAAAAGGAAAATCTATCTTGTTTGTGTTTTAAGACACATTCAGACTGATGAAATCATTAAGAAACATCTTTAAAACTCAAAGGCAGGTGTGACTATATTTCAGCATTTGTAGGGAACCAATGCAATGGTGGCCAGGCTATCAGAACATTAATAAAAATAAAGCACTAGAGGAGAATTTTTTGTTTTGTTTTGTTTTCTAGCTCCCCCCCCCCACATCCAACACAACTTGAATCAGAAGATATTCCCATAAATTACTGCAACTTATTAAGATAGACTCAAGGAAGGAGGGCTGATGAGGGTTGGGGTAGAGGAACGCAAATCAAGTAATTCCTACCTGTCACCCTCCCCCAGTTTCCTGCCATCAAGATTCTAGACCTATGATAAAGCCATTTTCCTATCTCTCTGATACAGTTTTTGACTACCACCAAAGCTATTTCATATGTACAAATCATTTGCTTTCTTTTCATTTATGAGAGAATTCCAGAAGGAGAACAAGAAAGAAGGAAATAATGCTTAACAATTAATGTAGATAACTGGTGTTTTTCATAGCAAATGAAAATCATCTGGTCCAAACTTCTTACTTAAAAAAATAAAAAAATACAGAGGCCAAAAAAAGATTCTGTGATTTTTTTCAAGATTATATCATTAGTCTATACAAAGCTAAGACCCAATGACATGTGTCCTGCCCAAATTCTTACCTCTACACAAGGTACTGACCAGGTACCCCAGTTTCACTGGTTTCAGATAACATATTTGTATTGTATGAGATGACAGGAAGAAAAAGCAACTATGCATTTACTTTAAAACACAGAATTTTGGGAATTACAGTCCAGTTAGCTAACTCCTGGGCAATTCATATTTTAAATTATTTTATAAGCTCCAGAAATGGCTTTAAGTAATGGCTTATGGAGATTTATAGTAGATAAATCTAACTAAATGAATCTAACTCACTTAAGATAAATAATCTTACAAGTTCCTCGAGAGCCATGACTCTTCCTTAATCTTACTTGGATGTCGAGGGCCTAACACAGTACTTGGCACACAGCAGGACCTCAATCAATATTTAATGAATAAATAAAAGGGATCCTCATTGCTAAACTGTTAAAATGTGGCAAACAACAAAAAACAACCACACACATACTTAGAGATTCATGGCAAAATCATTTTAAAGACATGAATGGCTGCTTGCAATTGTTGAAATGGAGGTTTCTAGCTGGTGGTGTTTGTTTTCATTAATTTGTACAGCTGAGCAAAGACTTGAAAACTGCTTATTCAGAAATCCAAAATAACATTAAAATATTGGGAATAATGTGAATTAAGTAAAACTCAAAGGACAAAATGTACCAGATTAAAAAAAATATATATATGGCTTCTGCTCTTGACTCTATAAATTATTTGCCAATTTAACCTCTCTTTCCATTTTTTTACTTGCAATATGAGGAAGACCTGGCCAACTGTCCTCAGGGGTGTTTATTTTAATACACAAGAAATATAGCTAGTTGCCAAAGATGACCCCCCCCCTCAGTAGTTTCTCCTCTTTCTGCACATGCTAAGTGCTCCTCCATCAAGAGGTGGAGTCTCTTCTCCATCCTTTTGGACTGCACTAGCCTCCTGACTTGCCTTGGCTAACAGAAAGTAGTGGGAGTGCCACTAGTTCTGGGAAATGCATTATTTCCTTCTTTTTCTGCAGAGGACTGGCTACTTTTGCCTTTGCTCTGAGTAGCCAGTTGCCATGCTGAGTGGAAATTCTGACTCCATGGGGAACAGTGAGGAGGAGATGCACTAGGCCAGACAGATGCCATAGAGGAACATCGAGAACTCAGGTATGTGGCTTAAGCTTTCTTGGAAGTTGAAGCCTAGCCCCACCACCAGATGAAGCCAGCCAGCTGCATGAATGACCTGAGCCTTTAGCTGGTAGAGGATCCACTTAGGCAACATTTCCCGCTCCTCCCTTCTCTAACCTACAGAATCATATGAGATACATTATGATGGCTTTTGCAACTAAGTTTAGTGTGATTCATTACAAAGCAATAGATAACTCAAACAGTGTATGTGAACCTTTGGAAGAATGAAATAATTTAGAAAAATACCAGAAATTTTCTGAAAGTGAAATAAGTCCAAAAATCAAGAGAAAGAATCATTGTCAAGCAACTGTAACCAATTGGACATCCTTTGAAATGTGGTAAAAATACTACTACAGTACTTGGATTTTTAAGTAACTTAACTTTTGTTGAAAAAAATTAGACAGGAGATGTATCTAAGATTTTCCCTCCCTGCCTAGAAACTAATGTCGATGATATTTGCATGAGAAACATAGTCCTATGGACATACTCAAGATTATGCAAATTCTTACAATGGTAGTTAAAAAAAGGATACTGAAATGCAAGTAGTAAGGTTACCCACATCAATTCCAATTTTTATATATAAAACCATACTTATTTCATTACTGTATCATCAACAACATTCCCTCTCTTGGCCACATGTCACAGAGGAACAAGGCTACCGATATATTCAGGCATTTTAGTTTAGATTGTTTTGCCATTCAGCTGAAGTTGGAAAGATGACCATTAAGTTTTGTTTTGTATCTATTTTCCTTTTATTTAAATGCTTTTTAGCCACTATCATGATTACTTCCCTTATTTTCAAAAGCTTAATTTTTGTTCCTTAATAGATTTGGAAATAGAGATCAGAATTCACTTGCCTTGTGAAATTGTTATTGTAATAATAAATGAGAAGATATTTTTAATATAATTTGATCTAATGCTATATGAAACAGGCTAAAAGTTCAGATTTTAAAACTACACATATTTTTTAGGAATATGAGTAGCACTTCCCCTACCCCAATGTGATTTTTCTATGTAAGTGAAGCTTTCCTTTGTAAGAAAGACCTGATGAGAGAAAGAAATTGAGAAGAGGCATGGTATTCATTAAAGGAACTTATCCCTTTGTTTTAATCAGGAGGATAAATCATTTGTTTACTTTTTGGAAAAGTACAAACTTGTAAAGCCCTTTTTTGCATATAGAGCATGATGATTATATGGGGTCTTAATCTAGATATTTAAATTTAAAAATTATAAATTCATAAAACTTTATGGACATATTTTATGTAAACATTTTCTATAAAATTTATATAAATCAATAAATTTTAAAAAGTAAAGAACTTTATTGTGGTTAAATTTTGGAGAAATGAATATTCCTTTTTTTAAAATGATGCTTATCCACACCTAAGTTATGCTTTTAAACTATTTAATGCCACATGTTTACTTCCTTAAAGCCGATGATGATATGGAAGATCATACCTTATCAAAATTCTTAGAGGTAGAATATTTATTTATTTATTTATTTATTTTAAAGATTTTATTTATTTATTTGACAGATAGAGATCACAAGTAGGCAGAGAGGCAGGCAGAGAGAGAGGAGGGGAAGCAGGCTCCCTGCTGAGCAGAGAGGCTGATGTGGGGCTCGATCCCAGGACCCTGGGATCATGACCTGAGTCGAAGGCAGGGGCTTTAACCCACTGAGCCACCCAGGTGCCTCTAGAGGTAGAATATTTAAATAGAAAAGTTGTTAAATATTCACTGAAGATCTTCAATGTGGAAGGCCCAAGTGACTCACTTTTTATACTTTCTTTTTTTAACCTCACAGTAGCTTAGGAGTAAATACTATCCCCACCAACTTGAAAGAAAGAAAACTAAAATTGAAAGTTTTGTGGTAAAATACCCAAGATAAAAAGCTGATTAAGTGTCCAGAATTAAGTTTTCAACAAAAGTCAGTCAATCATAGCACCCATGGTTTTCTCATTGTTTCATAGTACTCAGGGATAATGTTTGAAAAGCTGCAGATTTTATTACTTTGCATGGCTTCCTAGCACGCCCTTCAAACCTCTTTGTAATCTAGCATCATCCCACCTAACTCTGAAAGCGTTCTAGAGAGTAAAATGACAGAGACACAATCGTGTATTATTGGAGGAAATGGCATAAGTTTTGGGGTAAGGAAGAGAGTGAGGACAGGGCCTTTGAGAGGCAGTTAATCTGAACCCTGATGATCGAAGGACGAGGAGGGATTAAGGTAGGTGGTGCAGCAGACCATGTGCAGAGCAGAAAATAGCACAGAGGATGCAAGAAAATATATTTCCAGGATTTGCAGAAAATAAAATTTAAAGAAGCATGGTGGGGCCAGAGAGACAAGCCAATACAGAGGGTCTTACGTGATGAAAACAAGGCTGGATTTATCAATCAACGATGGGAAACAATTAGGGAGTTTTTAAGAGAAAGAGCTGTAGGATCATATTTATGTTACATAAATTACCCTGAAGCTGTATGAAAAATGACTTGCGGGTAAGGAGAGGGGGTTGGTAGCAAAAGTGCGGACAAGAACACAGTCAACGTTGAGGGTGACAGCTGGTCAAAAGATGTACCTTAACTACTAGTATGGTATGTTGGGGGGTGTAGAGAGGAGGGTAACAGAGCTTGTCCACATGGTACCTTGTCCAGAGCCCAAAAGGTGCTTCTTTCATGAGACACTTTACTTTTTCTTTTGGGAAATTGTCAAAATGTACTGATTTTTTTTTGAATGTACAAGACACTTTACCAACAGTGCCTGAAAAATCATTAATAAATCACATTTACACTCCCTCAGGCACTTATATGCCTCTGTCCTTGCGCAATGCCATGAAGGCAAATGGTTGTCAACACGGTTAGGAGGAAGGCAGTGTTTGCGACTGGTAATTAGAGAAAGTGAGGTGGAAGGGTGGCAAGCATTGACTCTATTTACTGGATTGGATGTTATTCCCTAAGTTGAGCTATAGAATCTAGGAAGAGAAAAACAGCTTGGGGCTGGGATGAGATTTTTAATAAATTCAGTGTGTGGCTTGTTGAAGCTTAAAAATTCCTGGGAATATCTTAAAGAAATGTTTACTAGACACTGGATATATACATCTGAAACTCAGCAAAGGTCAGGGTAAGGCAAGAGTTATAATGGTGAGATGACCCAGAAATATATCATAGAATGAGAAGAATAGCAGGAGGAAGTAGTATTACAAAAAAACATTAATGTAAAAGGCCAATAATTGAAGAGATCCCCACAAAGAGATGAAAAATAGTCTAGAGAGGCAGAATGAGAATCAGGGATATATGCTGTAAAAGAAACAACGGGCCAGTTATTATCCAGGTGTCAATGCACCAAGAAAGGTCAGCAAAAAACCCCAAAAACAAACAAATAAACAAAAAACCAGCAATGGAAAGGAACTTCATTGCTCAAATTTAAATCCTTCATCTGACAGAGGTCTTGTACCCAAAAGGTTCTCAATGTTTGCTGAAGGAATGGATGAAGAAACTGTTTTATATCATTTTGCTTTTGAAGAGGAGGCCATACGATGGAGTAGAAAGGAGTGAGGGAGGAAAAACATGTATTTCCTAAACACCTACAAGGTACCAGATTCTGTGCCAGGAGCCCTCATAAGCTGCCACTAAAAATGACATAATATCCACAGAGTACTGATAGTAAACAAAATAATCTGAGGACTTAAATGGAACTTAACTATTCAGTCAATGACTGAACAATATTTAAAGCGAAGGTTCCTGGTGCTCTCCCAGCTGTCACTTACCAGCTCCTGACAAAATGGAAATTTCTTAATTTATATGAAATTTACAAGGACTTGGAAGAGATACCTCCAACACCTTTTCATACTCAAAGTTACAGTTTCTTTTGTATTGGTCATAGTTAACAGCCGTGATGTGTACTTTCACTTGGCCAGACTTCACAAATTCTCCAAGTAAATCTGGACTTTGTTTTCTTCTTCTGGAATGATTTCAGAGAGTTCTGAAGACCACAGAAGCTCAATATTTATTTTGAATAAATGGAAATCATTTCTTAAAGCAATTTGTTTATTAAACACTTTAATCAGCCCAAGAACTATTATAAGAGAAGACAGTTAACGTAAGTCACTTAGATTTGCAAAGAAGGCAAAGGCTTTTAAAACATTACAAGAGAGTTATTAGACAACTAGCATGCCTACTATCTGTGATGAAGAAGTAGAAAACCAAAAAAAAAAAATGAGGAATTTGTTAAGAATTACTTTTAAAAGCTCTTCATATTCAGATCAGCAAAATGACATATATCACAGAGTACTTAAATGTCGTGATTACCCCTTTGCCTTCAACTACACCTTTCAGAAATTTGAGAGGGATAAAATGCCTTCACTGTGAAGCACTAGAAAGATTTACCTGATCACCTTAAAGAGACACTGCTACAGATTTGAAAGTAATCTTAACATTTCTACAGAAGTCACTGGAACAGATCACGCTCATTTATCAATTTTCAAGTCTCTGGTAAAGTAACATGAGCTATAAAATGTCTTTTATAAAGCACATCAATGTAACTTTCTTTTGTGACAGAGAAATGGTATTTACAGATATCCTAGAGTCAGATGTGGGTAAGCCCTCTTTATTACATTTTATCTGATTGTCTTGTTAATAGGATTTTTTAAAAAAGTGGCACGTGGCTCATACAGTGTGCCACTGGTTGAATTAGTGGCTTGTTGTTAATCTGAAGAGTTTTACAGAGTTGTATCTGAAAGGAGAAGTTCAATTCAGATACTGTCAATACACATTTAAGGAAAAACAGAAAACAAGAAATATATCACAAAGTCTAATTGCCAGAAAGAAACAAAAATGATCTGATTTGTATGTAAAATGACAATATGGTATGATCACTGTAAATATGGAGAGAATACTGGATACCAATATTAAAAAGTGTCCCATCTACTATGATTTGTAATAGTTAAAACTTTACAAGGCACAATAGTTGCTAAGAACTTTATTTGGATAAAGGATCACTGAAATAAAATCTAAAGTTTAGACTATCTAGAGACCAGAGATGAGTGAAGTTGCTATGGGATTAGAAAGCAAAAAAAAAAAAAAAAAGGCTTAGGGAATTCAGATTTTAGTTTATAGAAGAGAAATATGGGGGTTGAATGTTAGTAATTACACCATAATGTATTGTTCTTCATTTAAAATATCATGCATGACCTAGCTATAATATTATAAATCAATGGAAAATATACAACCAAAATTAAGGTTAAGAATTTAACAAAGCAGGAATTTGTTTTCCTAGAGAAAAGATGTAGCACTAGTTCAGACAATGACTGTCTTCTAATCATAAGACTTATATAATAAACCATTTAATGTTGTCACCGGATTTTGTACAGATATTTTATATCCAAACTGAACTCTTGCTTGCTCCCGGAACATACCTTTCATGCTTCCATTTTGTTCATACTCATCCTTCACTCACAGCTTAAATATCATTTTCTCAATTTAAAATAGATGTGCCAGGGCGCCTGGGTGGCTCAGTGGGTTAAAGCCTCTGCTTTCGGCTCAGGTCATGATCCCAGAGTCCTGGGATCAAGCCCCACATCGGGCTCTCTGCTCCGCAGAGAGCCTGCTTCTGCCTCTCTCTCCCTGCCTGCCTCTCTTGCCTACTTGTAATCTCTGTCTGTCAAATAAATAAATAAAATCTTTAAAAAAATTAAAAAAATAATAAAATAAAATAGATGTCCTGGGGCACCTGGGTGGCTCAGTTAGGTTAAAGCCTCTGCCTTCAACTCAGGTCATGATCTCAGGGTCCTGGGATAGAGCCCCGCATCAGGCTCTCTGCTCAGTGGGGAGCCTGCTTCTTCCTCTCTCGGCCTGCCTTTCTGCCTATTTGTGATCTCTGTCGGTCAAATAAATAAAATACTAAAAAAAAAAAAAAAATAGATGTCCTCTGCATTCCTTTCTTGTAACACTTTATTATTTTTCTTTAGAGAATTTATTGCAACTTGTAATTACCTACCATTTCTATTTATGTATAAACCACTATTATAAGCCAAATATTGTGTTAGGTACATGATGCAGTTTTTCCTTCTCTGGGTTATAAGCTGAAAGAAAACAATCACTGTATCTATTTTAAGTCCTACATGCCATGGCTGAATACAATTAACGAATGAATAAACGAACAAATGAGCGAAGGACAAAGGAGAAGGAAGAACTACTTTTCTTGGTGAAAAGAATAAGAACAAGGTACAAACAATGTAATGGGTATATATTACAGGGAGTACGGGGCATTTTATATTTGTTTAATTCCCCCCTTCCATGTGAGTAGATGGCATGATCATTTGAAAATCAGAGAGATTAAGTCACTAGATGAAGGCCAACAGCTGATAATTCATGAAAGTAAAATTAAAACCCAAATCTGCCCACATTAAAGGCAATATAACTGCTATCTTACTAAATTTATAGGTCTACAGTTTTATGAAAATATACATGTGTCAAAATAGTCATTCCAAAATTTGTTACTTCCCTGACAGCATAGTATCTCTTGATAGGGCAAACATTAAAGTGTCTCCCAGGTTCTGCTGGGAAAACAGGTAATTTGTGGTTATTAATATTTTATATTTTTATTTAACCTCAAATTTTAGTTACATGTAAAAAATAAATCCATTAGTTGATGGCTATAGATAAATCTTAAGATCTTTTAGTAGTTAATATTTTAATGAACCTAAAAATATAATATTGTGCTTTAGGAGTGAACTTTTTTCATTTAAAAAATAACTTAAACCTTGATGAAAGACATTGAAGACAACACAAACAAGTGGACAGATATTCCATGCTCATGGGTTGGAAGAATAAATACTGTTAAAATGTCCATATATTCAAAGAAATCTATAGATCTGACACAATCCCTATCAAAATACCAACAGCGTTTTTCATAGAACTAGAACAAATAATCCTAAAATTTGTATGGGACCACAAAAGACTCTGCATAGCCAAAACAATCTCGAAAAAGGAAAACAAGGGTGGAGGTATACAGATTTCAAGCTATATTACAAAGCTATAGTAATCAAAACAGTATGGTACTGGCACAAAAACGGACATTTACATCAATGGAACAGGATAGAAAGCCAGAAACAAATCCCAGATTATATGGTAAATTTTCCACAAAGGAGGCAAGTATATACAATGAGAAAAAGATAGTCTCTTTAACAAACAATGTAGGGAAAACTGGACAGCTAATTCCAAAAGAATGAAACTGGACCACCTTCTTACACCATACACAAAAATAAACTCAAGTGGGTTAAGTGTCTACTTCATTTCAGGTCATGATCTTAGGGTCCTAGGATCGAGCCTTACATAAGGCTCCCTGCTCAGCTGGGAGTCTGCTTCTTCCCTTCCCTTCCCTTGTGCTTGCTCTCTCTCTTCCCTAAATCAAGTAAATAAATAAAATCTTTTAAAAAATAAGATAAATAAGCTCAAAATGTATTAAAGACCTAAATATGAGACCTGAAGCCATAAAAATCCTAAAAGAGAGCACAGGCAGTAATTGTTCTGACACTGGCTATAACAACATTTTTCTAGATATGTTTCCTGAGGCAAAGGAAATAAAAGCAAAAATAAACTATTGGGACTATATCAAAATAAAAAGCTTCTGAAAAGCAAAGAAACAATCAATAAAACTAAAAGACAACCTACTGAATGAGAGAAGATACTTTCAAATGACAGATTCAATAAAGGTTTAGTATCCAAAATATATAAAGAACTTATAAAACTCAACACTCCAAAAACAAATAATCCAATTAAACATGGGCAGAAGACATGAACAGACATTTTTCCAAAGAAGACATCCAGATGGCCAAAAGAAACATGAAAAGATGCTCAACAACACTCATCATCAGGGAAATGCAAATCAAAACTATAATGAGGTATCACCTCACTCCTGCAGAATGGCTAAAATCAACAACAAGAACAAGTGCTGGCAAGGATGTGGAGAAAGAAGAAGCCTTCTTGCACTGATGGTGGGAATGGAAGCTGGTGCAGTCACTGTGGAAGACAATATGGAGATTCTTCAAAAATTAAAAATAGAACTATCCTACAATCCAGTAATTGCACTACTGGGTATTTCCCCAAAGAATACAAAAACACTAATCTGAAAGGATATTTGCACCCTTCTGCTTAGTGCATTAAAATAGCCAAATTGTGGAAGCAGACCAATTGTCCACTGATAGATGAATGGATAAAGAAGATGTGAGATATATATATATTACTCAGCCATAAAAAAGAATGAAATCTTGCCATTTGCAATGACATGGATAGAACTAGAGTTTACTACGCCAAATGAAATAAGCCAGAGAAAGATGAATACCATATGATTTCACTCATATGTGGAACTTAAGAAACAAAGCAAATGGAAAAGGAAAAAAAGAGACTGACAAACCAAGAAAGAGACTCTTAACTATAGAGAACAAACTGATGATTACCAGAGGGGAGGTAGGTGGAGGGATGAGTGAAATAGCCTAAGAGGAGTAAGAATACACTTATCATGATGAACACTGAGTTATGTATAGAATTGCTGAATCACTCTATTGTACACCTGAAATATATTGTGCACCTGAAATGTAACACTGTATATTAAATATACTGGAATTAAAATTTTAAAATTAATTAAATAATAAAAACAACTTTGTTTATATTAAAATGATACTTATTTTTTAAACTGAATACCTAACCTTGTATTTTAGATGAACCAAGACATCAATAACAAAAATTTCAAAAAGTCATAAATATATATTTTTATTATTGAATCTGGGTCCCGAGTACATGTTCTTTGTTAAACTGTGTATTCCTCATGTATTTTGAGGTTTCATTGTGTTTAAGATGAGCAACAGTTTTATTTTTTTACTTTTTTATTATTTTTTAAAGATTTCACTTATTTGATAGAGACACATCAAGAGAGGGAACAAAAGCAGGGGCAGTGGGAGAGGGAGAAGCAGGCTTCCCACTGAGCAGGGAGCCTGATATCGGGCTCAATGCCAGTACCCTGGGATCATGACCTGAGCTGAAGGCAGATGCTTAATGACTGAGCCACCCAGGCACCCCAACAATTTTATTTCTAATTATAAAGGATTTTCTTAGCTTTTTAAATACATGTAAAACTGTTCCCAAACACATTACTTAACTGATGTGCATCACAGAAAATATCTTGTCTTGGAAACACTTCAAACAAGGCAAATTCCACAGGAGACAGGGCCACGGACTAACACACTACAGCAATATGACCTCTTGACCAAAACTCTTCTGAATTGCATTGCAAAAGATCCTGACACCTGTCATTTTCAGAGATTAATAACAGATTTCTGAAGCATACTGCAATGCTGCTTGAATAGAAATAGGACAAATTTTACACCTCTCTCTCCCAAGATCTGCATTTTATTTTTTTTCTGGTATTTTATCTTTTTTTTTTTAATGTTCAGTTAGCCAACATAGAGTACATCATTAGTCTTTGATGTAGTGTTCAACAATTCACTAGTTGTGTATAACACCCAGTGCTCGTTACAACACGTGCCCTCCTCAATACCTATCACCCAGTTACCCCATCCTCCCTTCTGTAACCCTGTTTGTTTCCCAGAGTCCAGAGTCTCTCATAGTTTGTCTCCCTCTCTACTTTCTTCCCATTCAGTTTTCCCTTCCTTCCTCTGTGGTCCTCTGTCCTCCTTATATTCCACATATGAGTGAAACCATACAATAATTGTCTTCCTCTGCTTGACAAGATCTGTATTTTAATTCTGACCTGTTCTTATTTGTTTTAAAAGCCAGGAGATGCTTAATACTAAGGTTGTAGACCTGCTTAAGTTCATCACTTTCATATCCTATCTCCAACACAACTGCAGTTTTCTTGTGTGTCTAAGGAACAAATCCTCCATATCAGGTACCTCATGGCTTCCCTAAGTAAGCCAAGTCCACTGTACTGTTTTAAAGAAAACAGCACACTCAGAGAGGTCATCTAAGTGTATAAAAAATCTGCTGTAGTAATATCAATCTAATAGATGGGTTTCAAAGCTAAAGTTTGCTTACAAAGCTTATTGATATGTGCAAATGAATAATTTAATGCAAATCTGAATATTCATCATTACCTAAAAATCTAACATCTCTGGAATCAGGTAAAATCGACATATTTAATTTCATGTTGATTTGCAATTCAACACATAAACATATACCTGATGTTGTACATGCATATGGCTATAAAATGAATTATACCTTGAATAAACAAGGGGACTTCTTTAATAGAAAATAAGGGTGCCTTGGTGGCTCAGTGGGTTGGGCCTCTGCCTTCGGCTCGGGTCGTGGTCTCGGGGTCCTGGGATCAAGCCCCGCATCAGGCTCTCTGTTCAGCGGGGAGTTGGCTTCCCCTGTCTCTCTGCCTGCTTGTGATCTCTTTCTCTCTCTCAAATAAATAAATAAAAATCTTTTTAGGCTCCCACTGAGCAGAAAGCCCAACACAGGGCTCGATCCCAGGACCCTGAGATCATAACCTGAGTCGAAAGCAGAGGCTTAACCCACTGAGCCACCCAGGCGCCCCTAAAAAAATTAAAAAAAAGAAAATAAGGACATTAATGTGGATTTCTTTGTGAGGTAAAGATTTGGGGGGGGGGCAACATGAAAAGTTAATTATTTCAGTTTACCTAGACTTACTGGTAGCAGATGATGGAACACAGATAGATGTATATGGCAATTTGAAAGGAATACAGTAATACTGGATACAGACAGAGTCAGAGGGGTTGAGATTACAAGCAATTAAACTTTGGGAGCTGAAGTGAATTACTTTTATCACCGGCAGAGTGGAGACTGAAACTGTTTAAGTCTGAAGTCTGGTGTGTACTCAAAATTCAGTGCAAAAATGATGAGAAGTGGTGATACATGAGGGCTGAAGAGAAATCTGTTTTCACAAGCCATGGCTCAGGTTCACAGAATAACCCATCCACACATCAGATATGTACAGCTTCTACCACTTGCAGCACCAAAACACATCCGTTTTGCAGGGGAAAATGGTCTTATTAGGAACTGTGTTTTGGGAGGAGGAAGAAAAAAAAAAAAAGGCAGGTACATCTGTGTTTTACATTGCTCCTTAATGATATTTCAATGTTATGACAAAGGAAAAGCTTACATTTATGGAAATAAAGCGTTGTTCAGAGTTTCAATTTTAAAATAAATAAATTCAATGTTCTATACATTTTAGTTTATTATAAAGCAGCACTTAGACAAGTGTAAGTTATACTTAACCTTGACATTTTCAGATCCTTTATCTACTTAAGGAAACTTTAACTTGTCTAAGTTTGCTAAATATATTTTTAAATAATGTAAATATGATAATGATAGATAACACACACAGAGAGTGTTTTTTAACATGTGTCAGACACGTCTCTACCTCCTTTACGTACAATAACCCATCTGGTTTGCACACCAATCCTGAGGAAAATACTTTTACTATCTCCGTTTAGAGATAAGGAAACTGAAAGTTTAAAAGAAAGCAAAATACCTTTGTTACAATGCTCTCTGAGACCGCTAAGCTTGTTATTTGCATATCCAAATCTTTCATGGCAGTTTTCTACGTTTAAAATGAATAGCCATCAAAAAATGTTCCATTCCAGTTATTTCTTCTCAACTTACAAAACTTTATCCTGATCTGCATCTCAAAGAAGTTGAACAGTCCAGTCTGCGTGCTACAAAATGTAACACCCCTTGACAAATAAAATGGCAACTATGAGGAAAAGGCAGCAATGTACAGGTTGGTGGCAATCAAATGCCACATTTATCCTCACAAATGATGTATGTCACCTTGTTTAAAGCTGCTTGTCAGATGACCATGTCTTATCCAGGGAGGAGAGTGGCTGAATGCTTAGATATTTCTCTAGGGCTGTGCTGTGCTACCAAATATTAACATGAAAAGGCTAGCAGTACCACTAC
>ML108648.1:100971-113130 GCA_003697995.1 Taxidea taxus jeffersonii
GGTGGACTAAAGTGCTATTTTCAAAGACAGGGAGCAGTGGAAGAGAAGCCATTTGAGAGAAAGGATGATATTTCCATATGGGACGTGTCGAGTCTGACAAGGCTGGAAGATATCTAAATAGAGATGAATCAAAAATATTGCGGGGAATACGATATGATGAGGTCATAATGCTGCTGTTAACTTTTATTTTACCTTGGATTTATTTACTTGCTTATCTGAATTGGCAGTAGATTGTAAAGAGAACTATCTTAATCTTGGTTTATTTAAAGAGGATATGAAGAATGGCTATATAGAACTTAGCTGGTTTTTTTTTCACTTATAATCCAACAGTTTTATTATTTACCTGTCTCATTTGATTTTAACAAAAGACATACTTTCATATGTTTAATATTAATAGACTGTGAGCTCCAAGAATGGAAATACTTTTGCTGTTTTATTTGCTGTCTACACATAAGCACTTAACAGTGTCGTAAACTTACTAGATAATAAATGTTGAAAGGATAAATGATATAAAGATATGTAGCATATTTAGTTATGTAGTGTAATTATAAAAAGTAACTCACAGGCAAATGTGAATCTTACTAAAGAACCTAAAGATATAACAACATTTCTAATCCTGTTTTGCAGGGACTTCAAGAACTGTAATTGAATTATCAATGTCTATAAAACTCTTTGACATCATCTGAAGAAACTTGGGAATAAAAGTGTTTATGATTCAAATCCACACATTTTAAAATGGAGCTGAAAGTGCTCTGAGAAAGATTAAACTTATGGTTTAATTCTTCTTAACTTAGAAAAGACCAAAGTCTAGTTCAATTCGTTGTATTATATATCAATACTTAATTCAGAATACATTATGGGTCAGTATGAAATATAAATTTCTAATTACAATACCAAATTGGCTCTTGTATTTTCATACATTCTCTACAACTGAGTAGGACTAGGAGTTAGAAGAGTGGAATGAAGAAACTTCTTAATATCCTTATGGAGCATTATTCACCTAAATAGGGCATTGTTTTCTGAAGGTAATTTCCTCAACTTTTAGAAAATTTCTAATGCATAGATACAACCCATATGTAAAAATTAAGACACTAGGTAATATAAACCCTTATAAATTTTTATAATCTTATATAAGAATGTAAAGCTTAAATTGGAAATTGAATATTATTTTATTAACAAAATTTACATGATTGAATAGGGCTTAGTGTTTTGATACTTTATCTCAATTACATAATCTGCAACTTCTCTGTCATTCTAGGAGATCATTTACATAGTTGAAAATTAGTTGATAACCCACAAAGTAAGACATAAAGCATGATTTGGCTTTGGAACAGCTTAGCTTTTTGGTCTACATTCTTTGATTTTAAGTAAAATCAAAATCTGGACTCTCAATTAGAAACACAACACACTAAAAACAGACATAAAAGGAAATGAATTGTGAAGTTGGAATTGATCCTAAGTTACATACTGTTGAAGACCAATTTATGTCTTGTTTAGAAAAGGGTCACCATAACACTTTTAAGGCTTGACGCCTACAGCAAATCTCTTGTTATTTACAGAGAATAAAAAAGCACAAACTCATTTTCTTAATAAGCTTCTTCAGTTCTTCAAATAGTTCTAAGAAATGCCAAAGGCTTGCCTTAGTTAACAAGTACACAGATAATCCAAAGTACAGCAGTGTCAGCTAAATAATATTTGATCCCCAAAGATGCCTTGGTGGGATTTTCATTGCTATAGAAATGTATGAGGTATAAATTTTAGCAATTCTCACAGTTTTGAGAGTGCTAAAAGAGCTTTTATATTAATTGAAATAGCTGAATAGAAAAAAAAAAAAAAGCCACTGGCTCCAAAAAATGGAAATTTGTTTTCTATGTGCTAATTGAGCTTCCAGAGGAATACACTATTTTCTTCTTTTAAATTATGTGTAATTTTCTCTAAAATAAAGAATACATGGTAATTGTAGAAATTCAAAAATGTAGAAGTAAAAAAATCACCCCTAGCTTGGTTACTCAGAGAAAACCATTATTAACATAGTTTTCCCACTTTCTGTTCTGTAAATTTTTTAAACATTAACTGTAATCATGAAGTATGCTAACCAGATAGACTACATTGGTTATTTTAAGTGTTTATTTTCCTGATTATCAAAGTAGTACTTGTAGAAAATTTGAAATACACAAATTAAGTTATCAGTCTTAAATATTACATATTTACTAGTCACAAATACATTTTGACTATTTGTTCTCAATCTAGAAATTGGACACGCAGTTAATTTAAGAATAATTTGGTGTATCCAGGAGAAGTCAGAATCTGTAATATTGCATTAAAACACAGTAATTATTTTAGAAAATAGTTCATGCGCCAATGAACAAAGCTATACTGGTGAGAAAAAAAAGGTAGGGTCAATCTTAAGGAGGAGAAATTATTAACATGACTAAGAAGAGTTTAGCAGAATACTAAGTGTGAGACTTTATAACCAAGTACTACAAGGTGTGGTGATTTCAAGAACTGAGAAGCTCAATTTCATACAGTAA
The DNA here is from genome assembly GCA_003697995.1 of Taxidea taxus jeffersonii. Lineage (NCBI taxonomy): Eukaryota > Metazoa > Chordata > Mammalia > Carnivora > Mustelidae > Taxidea > Taxidea taxus. The sequence continues at coordinate 103,503 of ML108648.1, forward strand.
TATCAGATATCAGTCCATGTTTCGCCTGCTCCTAATCCATGACCAAATTAAATGCTCAGCCTTTACCTGTCTCTTGGTTAGATTTCAAAGACGGGTGTTGAACGCAGTCAGAGTCAAACATATGACAGCTTCTCACGTTTACTCAACAACCATCATTCAGCATGGACTCTAATAAGGTAACCACTGACCACTTGCATTTACAATGACACTATATTTTACATATTTTAAGGACATAAAGGTAAATGATAATATGCTTGAGTGCTTGCCTCAAATATGTTACATTTTAGCTGGAGATATAAAACATGGTCAAAAATGTGTATTTTAAGACATTAAACATCAATTTTATTCTTTACTATTATTATAGATCTGTAAGAATTATTTCAAATATTGTTGAGACCATGCCTATTTTGTCTACTGAGCATTTACACATAAAATATATGTGAAATCATTTTCAAAAAGTTTCAGGACATTGGACAGCATGTGCACTTTACTGGTCACATGACACACCTGTCAGTGTCTAACCTATAGTAGGAATTTTGGTATGAACCACAGGATGAACCCAAAGGATGAGCATCAAGGCAAAACCTTTACACGTGGAACTGGAGTTTCCCAAGTATCATTCTGCTTTGATGTACTCATGAAATTGAAATGTTATTAGCTGTGTGCACTGGAAGTGCCAAGTCTATCTTCAGTCCCAATGACATTAAAAAAAAAAAGTACTATGGAATGTTGTTACCATTTTTTTATCCTCTTTAAAAAAAAGCTATATTCAGGTATAATTTACATACAATAAGATGCACCCATGTTGAGTGCACAATTCAGTGTTTTTAGAATATTTAGAGTTGTGAAACCACTACCATAATCCCATTTTAAGACACTTCCATCACTCTAAAAGATTACTTTTGCGGGGCACCTGGGTGGCTCAGTGGGTTAAAGATTACTTTTGCCCACTTGTAGTTACAGCTTTTTCTACCTCTTTGCCCCAAATAAGCACTAATCTATTTTCTGCTTACCTCAAGTTTCTTTTCAAGGTATTTCATATATATGGAATCTTAACAGATCTTGCTTTTTTCATTTCATTTTCACTTTATTTCACAAGCAAAATATTTTTGAGGTCCATCTATATTACAACATGTATCAGTACTTCTTTCCTTTTTAATGCTGAATAGTATCCCAGTTACGTAGTATTTATCCATTTGCCAGTTGATAAGTACATATTCTACTTTTTGGCTATTATAGATAATGCTGCTATAGATAGGTACATGAATGTTTTGTGTGTACATATATTTTCATCCCCCTTGAGGACTCCACCTAAGAGTGGAATTTCTGGGTCGTGCAGTCAACATTTTGTCTGACCTTTTAAGAAACCGCCAAACTGAGGGCGTCAGGGTGGCTCAGTCAGCTTAGTGTCCAACTCTCGGTTTTAGCTCAGGTCATGATCTCATGATCTCATGGGTTATGGAATCAAGTCCCATTTCAGGCTCCCTGCTCAGTGGGGAGTCTGCTTGAGATTCTCTTCCTCTATCCCTTGCACTGCTTGTTCACTCTCCCTCTCTCAAATAAATACATAAACTAAAAAACAAAAAACAAAAACCTGCCAAACTATTTTCCAAAGTGATTGTATCATTTTATATCCCCCACCAGAACTGTATGAGAGTTCTTGTTTCTCCTTATTCTTGCCAATTCTTATTATTATGTCTTTTTTATTAAAGCTATTCTAGTGAGTATGTAGTAAGTATAAAGTAGTATCTGATACAACCATAATTTACATTTCCTAATGACGAATGATGTTGAACATCTTCTCATGTGCTTATTGCCCACTCATATATTTTCTCTGGTAAGATGTTTTTACAGTATTTTACTCATTTTTAAGTTGGGTTATCCATCTTATTAGTGAGCTGTAATTTTTATTTATATATTCTGTCATCACAAATTTTAAACCACCTTGTTTATTTGGATAGAATATATTTAAAGGAGAGGCATGTCTGATCATAAAGACTCAACTGATGACAACCATTTCCTTTAGAACTGTGATTATTTATTTAAAATTGTTGGTGATTCTTGAGCTAAGATGCAAGGAGTGTGTATCTCATTCTTTCTTTAACCATTATTGTAACTATCACAATGACTAGATTTACAGCTTATATACATATAGATAAAACCCAAGATATTGGGTGGAGTTGGGGTTAATAAAAGTATGTGTTTTATTTTTGAGCAATAATCTACCCAAGCTCCTGTATCTTGCCTTCACATATTTCAGTGTCAGAGGTCCAATTTTCCAAGAATTGTTGAGACTCTTAAAGATCACAAGAAAAGTTTCTTCACCTCTTCCATCTTTCTTTTTTTCCTCCTCCCATTGTTTCCTGCTTCTCATTTTAATTCTCTTTTACAAAGAGCTGTTACTTAAAATTTCTACTACTACTTTATTTCTGCTGCTTCTAAAACATTTCTTAGGGTTGTTTGACACATATTAGACACATATCATGATCATGTTCTTTAGTTTTCTTCCATACCAGACTGTGCCTTGAAATAATAACTTTGTAATGGGAATATCATTTAATAAGCTTGATAAATTTTAATGTTTCTACACTTCATTTCGGGGAATTTCAGTAGCTGAAGCTCTTAAGCATTTCTATTAATGAAAAATTTTGATAAATTAGGATTGGATTTATTACTGTTATTTGTTAGCATAGGTAGTATTGGTGGGCAGAAGGCAATCAAACTTAGTCTCTGTAAAATAGCCATGAATGATGTATGGAAACCTCACTAAATAAACATTGTGAGTAACGATTTCTATATTAAATGTTTCCAAATATCACTAGTGGATCACTTATTTCAAACCATACAAAATAAAACCAGATTAGAGTCAATATGATAATTTAGATAGTTCTATACTTTTAAAATAGATTCATTGAAAAGGGCCATTTTCAGGGCACCTTGGTGGCTCAGTGGGTTAAAGCCTCTGCCTGCAGCTCAGGTCATGATCCCAGGGTCCTGGGATCGAGCCCTGCATCAGGCTCCCAGGCTCTCTGCTTGGCAGGGAGCCTGCTTCCCCCTTTCTCTCTCTGCCTGCTTCTCTGCCTACTTGTGATCTCTGTCTCTCAAATAAATAAAATCTTAAAAAAAAAAAAGGGCGATTTTCTGATTTCTGAATCCCCTATCATATGAAATATCAAACACTATGCCAGTAACTTTAAAACTTGAAATCACTTAATAATAATAATATAACAAGGACTTCAGAATAAGTAATTTCCATAATATGAGGTAAACAATACAAAGAGGTGAAATGGCTGACTACAGGGAAGTGAAACCTAAAGCCTTTCCTCACGTACTACAGTGTTCGCCAAAAGAGGGATGTATCTCAATCACAGGGACAGAATTCATTTATAAATAAGTGTTTTATTTAATTAAGTAAATAGGAATATTATCTATGTACTCATAATGATGGGAATGTACTGTCTTGGAAAGGACACAGAATTTAGAGTTGGAAAGATTGAGTTTGAATCTTACTAGCTGTGGGGTTTTGAATAAGTGACTTTAATCTCTGGGTCTTAATACTGTCATCTATAAAATGGGGATCATTATAATAGCTACCTTCCTTACAGAACTGCCCATAATACTATATTAATGTATTAAATTATAAGCCTTTAGAAGATATGAATATGAGTTTCCCTTATAAATACTTGAAGACAGGTTTCCAAGTATGATGGTAATTTTGGATATGAGAAGATCTATTTATTATGAAAATAATCTTTACTAGACATTTCTAACCAAAGACAAACTATAAAGCTAATACCAGAAAATAATGTCTTTGGGATAATCTAGACAAAATGATGCATACAGTTGCCATAATATCACAATCTAAATTTGAATACCATGATCATGTCATTAGAAACAATTAATAATTATTAAATAAGTAATGATAAATGAATTAGACACCTCTAAATTTGAAGATCATTCATATTCAACTCCAATCCCAAAATATATAAAGCTTTAGCTGCTTTACAGGTGAGACAACTGAGGCTCAGGAAAGTTATATAATAGTTCACACAGTAAGTCTAAAATACTTTTACAACAGCATATCCAACATAGTAAAATCATGAGATTTTAGAATTTCATAGGTGGGGTGGATTTTCCAATCCAATCTATTGCAGGTAAGACAACTGAGGTTCAGAGAAATAAATACTTTTCCAAGGTCATACTGGAAAAAATAAACATCAGAAAAATTTATTACTAGAGAAAACACCCCCAATTTATATGACCACACACACAAATATGAGACTAAATTAATTTATAAAATGGTATTTTGATTTTTTAAAGTATTAATTTTACTGAGAAAATTACATATCTACATCTTATATATCTTCATCTATTTTCACTTTAACAAGAAAAATCAAACAATATCTCATGTCTAAGTCACCTGACCATCTGCTTTTGTGTTCTGAAGTCAAGCTGCTCTTGCTACTCTGATACTCTGGTAGTAAATGGGGAGCAACTGATTAGGCTGCAAAGGATGTTGGTTTGTTGGTTAAGTATTATATTTTATATAGGCCATCTGAGACCAGAATTATGGAGAGCAGTATCTAAATTCATTTTTTATTAAAGATGTGTCCTTAAGACTGTGTTTTGTGTGTTCAGTGTTTAAATTCCAATTACTCTTTAGTAGCAACTTTCTCTTTGAAATTATTTAAATGATACGAGTGGGAAGTATATAGGTTTTCTCCTGTCTTTGAATTAAGCAATACGTGGACAGCACAGTTTGAAAACTCATGATACTTCCTAACATAGTAGGCCTTATTACTGAGACAGCCTTAGCTCCCAATGGCTGGTGCGTGTGCGTCAGTACTTTTCAAGAGGCCCTCCTTTTGCTTTATAGGAGACACACAGAACAGAAGAATCAACAAAACACCCTCTATTTTGGGTCACTTCAGAGACCTGGTTGAGGCTGTACATAAGATTTCCAGTAGAGCCAAAAGTAACTAGATTAAGAGAATTAATTCTAGGCCAAATGAAACTACAGTGCCTCAAACTTAATTCTGGGGCTGGTAGACTAGCGAGGACAGATCATAGAGATACAATCCAAACCACCTGTGTAATGCTAAATGCTGTAGTGGCCACATTAGGAAGGTAAAAATAAACACGTGAAATAGATTTTAATAATATATTTTGTTTAACCCAATATATTCCAAAATATTATCACTGAGCATGGGATCAGTATACAAATGATTAATGGGCTATTTTAGATTCACTCTTTTGTCAGTAGGTCTTCTAAATCCTTTGTGTATTTTACCCTAACAGCACATCCACATTGAGAACAACCACTGAGTTGCTCAATAACTACCCATGGCTGGTTAATGGCTCCTGAATTGGACTGAGCAGATCCAGAGTATCTACAGAATAGCAAACCAGAACAGACCCTGGCATTTGATCTTTAGGTCTATAGGGCCACGGGAGTGAGACATGAAGGGTCTTCTTTCTCTCCCTTCAGGTAGTTTGATTAGGGTACTTGCACATTTGACTCTGTATGGACTATATAAGGAAGAGCCCTTTTATTATCTAGTAATAATTCCTACAGCTAATTTTTATTGAGCACTTACCATGTATGTGATGTTCTTCTAATCTATTAAAATTCCCTTAATCCTTTCAATAGTCCTGTGAAATAGGGTCTGTTCTTTTCCCCGTATTAGACAAGCTGCCCATTTAGAAGGCATTGTGGAAGAACTGTAATTAGTTCTTGCAGATGTGATTTCCTAACAAAGCAGAAGTAATGATCCCACAATAATAATAAGCTATTTTTAAAAAATGTGATGATTAACTGAGTCACCTCCTCCACAGTTGGTAGATATTGGGGAACACTTACTGCCCAAATAATACAAATATTCTTAAAAGCTACAAAGACATATTTTATTGTCCTATTCTGTATTTCATAATAATGAAAGATTTAAGAAACTTGGAAGAAAATGAAGAGACACTCAAATCATACAAAAGCCACTTCTAATAACAATGTAGCATGTGTCAGCAAATACTGAAAAGCAACCATAATAAGATACCCTCAGTCCACGAATAGTGAATATTACATAGGGGATAAATGTTAAATCAAAAAGGTCAATAAATTGAAGATTGACTGCACAGGATTGTAATGTAAGTTAAAAATGAGCATGTTTTCATAAAACCAGTGTCCTTCTAATTAATCAGCCTCAATGTAGGGACCGATTGTAGAAGCTACCCTAGTAACATATCAATGCCTGCTACAAAAGTATAGGAAATAAAAGGAAAGCTGAAGGTAATTAAAAGAATGAATCTGTATTTTCAAATTACTGGCTACTCTTTAGTTACGTTTATTATTTGGCAGAGTATAGAAATGCCCTCTCCACTCTTATTTTTATTTGACTACTCAAATCCCGAAGTCACCCTTGAGTACCTTACCACCACCATCTCTGTCATATGCTCTCAAAGGAACATTCACATCTCCTTTGAAGTGCTTGTCACACTCACAATTTCACATGTATGTATTTATTATCTGGGGGTGTCTATATCCCCCACCAGGCAGTAAGATGCATAAAGGCAAGATCCATATCAGTTTTCGCTCAATATTTTATCTGCTAGTAAAGTGCCTAATATAGAGTAGGTACTCAGTAAATATTTGTTGAATAAATTAATAAATACACTAAACTTGTGAGAAGCATAATTTCCTTAACTTCTGAAATAATTCCAATAGTTATTTTTACTTCTGACTCATAAAGAAAATGAACCTTGGGTTAAGTGATTAGCCTAAGACCACAAAGCTATTAACCAGCATTGAACTCAAGTAGTTTGATTCTCTTAATCACTTTTTAAAGCCCCACCTTGCTTTTTTAATTCTTCTCAATGCTTTATAGTACAAACCCAATCCAAGTATTATTGACTCTATGTCTTATATCTGATTCCTATTCTCTTTTTACCCTGCCTCTGCTTAGGCTACGCAGTGATGAAGTTGTCTTTCGAAGATCTAAATCTGCCATGATGTTTCATGTTTTCTTTCCACTGGGGGAAAAAACAATCTTCAATGGCTGGTTGAGCACCCAAGAATAAAAGCCTAAATTCTCAGCATAACAAACAAGATCCTTTGACTCTAGATCTTGCCTTTCTTCCACTCCAATCTCAACTCCAGTTAACCTGCCAAGTGGTCTTTGCATGTGGTGCATCAAAATACTGAGTGGTCCCCAATATTCCGTGCCTCTTTTACACCTTCCAGTCTTTGTGTGCCGTTTTCCTTCTACCTAGAATTCCTTCTCCCCTCTCTCTGTTCATTGATCTCTGCCCTTTTATCTCCGTGACCCAATTAAGACTTCCTTCCTAAAATCTTCCCTGATGAGCGAGGCTGGCTGAAACACTTCCTCTTCTCCAAGCCCTCACAGCACATCTCCCTCTGTCACAGCATGAATATCTTCTACACTGAAAGCTGGGGAAATATTTTCAACTTTTCCTTTTCAACAATTAGTGAAAAGCGACTAGCTCGTAGTTGTCTAACCTGGTGAATGAATAGATATAGATTTCCACATTCTGTATTCACAGTTCAAGTTAAGGCAACTTCTGTTGCAAGGACATTAGGAGAGTGCTTATTCAGTTCTAGAGCAGTTCTGCACATGAGGCGGGATGTTTTTGGATGCTGTAGTGAGAATAAGGAGGAAACGGTCTATGGGCTTTGTGAAATTTCAAAAGGCAGGATGCTTTTCCTTCAAAATGCTTATATTCATTGAAAAGAATGAATTTGTATGTTATTATTAATAATACAACAATTGATTTCTAAGGATTGAGCACATACATCAGGGAAAAAAAAAACATTCCAGGAGATTTTTACAAAATCTATGCAACAACAAATATATATTTGTAGACGGCATTAACATGTGGCAGTACCAGTTATAAATGGCTTTTTACCCAGAAGCTGTTTTCTTCACACTAATTCCTAATTTTTTTTTCCTTAACAAAACAGACTCCTCAACTATAAGAAAAAGAAAATGACATAATAAAACTATACCTGGTCAGATTTTCACCATAATTGCCTTTACTACCCTCATCTCTATGTATCTTGACACAAACAATGCCAAGTTAGGAAAAAATATATCTAGTGGTAGAACCACAAAGAATGATTTGGAAGTACTGACTTAATGCAGGTGCAATGTACAGGTAAATTTTTATGTAGAATTAATTTTTTCTATTATTATCTGCATTAGCACATATTTTAATAAATGAGAAACATATTTTTGAAAAAGTAGAAAACCACATTATAACCTTTTTTTCTAATGATAATCATCATCTAAATTCATCATGAATCTTTTCACATGGTATCTTGCAACTAACTACATTGTTCATTTTTCTAATATAGTACACAAAAGCAATTACCTCACATTACTTATGTTTTTGTGTGAGTTGAAAAAATACTAAAAAAAAAACCCACTTCAATTATTATATTCAAAGACACATATAATGATTTTGAACAATAATTTACCTTTGCTATTGCTTATCATCAACCACATAAATGTGTAAAGGAGAATGCACATTTAAAAAATTTACAGTAAAGATGCTTTCATGACAGGGCATCCACATACGAAGAAAAAAGCCAGTAATATGTATTTTCCATTGAAATCAATGGGAAACTTGATACAGCCCCACAGGACCCTCTTTACTGCAGTTGCTAGTTAAATGTAAACTATGCCATGCCTTCAACACCAGGGAGTATGTTTTGGAACTGCTTTTGTAAATTGTCATTTTAAGCATTCATTTTACAGTTTCAAATTAGACTAGTACACATATATTTAATTTTAATGTATTTTTATATTATTTATAGTATATTTACGTAATTTCACATAGTAATTAAAGTAAGGTACTAAAGGGGTGACCACTAATTCTTCCAATAGTTGCAGTTACATACCTATTCCTTGTTTCTTCATATTTTTATTTTGCTTTAAGAATGCTAAATTTACTATTAAGTACCCAAATGGTGTGTCAACCAAACTTCTGCACTTAAACCTCCCACCTGTATATCAAAAGGGGTGGGATCAGAAGTACAGTAAAATTGAGTGGACTGTTAAAAATGAGAGTCAAATAACCAATCTGAATTGGGGGGGTCAAGCATATATAGTTATTATATGTTATATATAAAATTATATATTACATAGCATTTTATATTATCATATAATTACAAACCCAGAACAAAACTGAAGGTTTCTCATTAATCTTGGTTATTTATCTCCTTGCTTCTTTTTCCTTGTAAAACAACAGATATTTTCCCTTAACATTTCTGAGCCCCAAATGGAGATCAGCTCAATTTGATTTCCTAGAAAGTTATTTGGGAATGATTCCGTAGCAAGTATATCTACTAGACAATACTGGAATGCTGAGAATGAATAAAGAGGAACTAGAAAAGGGCACAACTGCCTCAAGATGGGAATGGTCCATTCAGTAAATCAAAATTCAGTAATAACACAAAGTACATCTGTGTCTCCATGAGCCATTTCAACACAGGGATCCAAGGACAGTCCTTCCCCCAATACAATGTAGCTGCACCATGCCTATTACTTTCCGTTTTAAATAGTAAGTCCTTTTTGGCCAGGTGAATTTAGGAAATAGTAACATAACACTCCAGGTG